>VZTJ01006708.1:2758205-2797193 GCA_013397795.1 Orthonyx spaldingii
TTTTTTTTTTTTAATACATGCAGGGTATAATCTGCGAACTTGAGAATTCCTCAACAATTTGTACTATTTCTACCTCATGTAAGTATATGTTGTACTTTCGGAACAGTCAAGCAGTATTTTACACAGGTAGAAATGCTGGTACAAGCTCCAAGCAACAAAAAATCAGACCTTAAATATGCATTTTGAGCCTTCATTTTCTTTGTGCCCCTTAAACATGAGTCACTCTTGGCAGGAACAGCCAGACCTTCACGTGCACACAAATGGCATTCTGTTTTGACTGGCTATGCTTCAGTAAATGATTTATATGTTAACAAAGAGTCAATGACAGACTGATTTTGGATCTGGAGCCCTGGACTGAATCCATTGCAGACTCTGGCACTGATGATTCCTGATTTCTAGCGTTCACAATGGTAGCATTGGCAGGGTACTAAACAAAAACTTATTTCTGTCTTCTGAATTGCTGTCTTCAAAAGCTCATGATTTCTTCTTCGGTTGATCCCTGAATGTAGCAGATAGTAAGACAGAAACTGGGGACAAATCTAAGTCAAATTATCTGAAAAGTCTTTCTGTGCATTTACTAAAGAGTTAAAAGTGTGAGACTTACTATTGTTCTTCAAAACAACGGAAGACCAATGCAATGTTTATATTCCAATTATATTTTAATTTAGGTTTGTAACTGAGTTAAAATAAGTAGTTCACAGGCCTTTCACTGCCTGTCTACACGAACATGAATTTCACTTTAAGATAGATGATTCTCTGGAAAATAAGGACTGTATGTGCTGGAACCATATAAAAACTATTGTAAAGGGGCTTTTGTTGGTTATGCGTTGCATAATACACTTCATTTATATTATTGAAAATTAGAACACTTTCATGGCATCTTTGATAGCAGCTGCAATTCTTTATTAATGTTTTGCTGGAGTCTGATCTAAATTATGTATAGTCAGTCCATAAATGTTCAGATTTTCTTTATCAGTTATATAGACAGTACATTGTACATCTTGATGTTCAAACGGTAAGAATGACAAGAAATATTTGATAGCTCTGAAGACAATAATAATTTCTGATACCTTAAAAAAATTAGGTCTACGTTAATGTTTCAAAATATTCAATACTATATCATACTTTTCAGTACATAGGAGGCCATGTGTGTTGTGGTACATATCTAAGCATAAGAATCACAAGAATAGTAGACACTAAAATAAGGAAATACTAAGAAAAATCTTGTTCGCTAAAAATTTGTCTTTCACTGGGATATAGGATTTAAGTTTGGTTTGCAAGTCAATTGCTAATTCCACTAATGGACCAATATTGAGATTGCCTTCTTTCTTTTATGGAAGAAGGCAGAAGGTGTGTAGGTGGAATACTTATGCAGAGGCCGAGAAACCAATATTCTGCTCTCTCTCTGAAAGAATTTGGATATCCAGCTTTGAAGAGTCAGTGGTTGCTGTAAGTTTTAGGGAAATCTGAAATAGATATTCAAGGTGGTACACTCTGCATGTATTGTTTGTGTTATTACAGAGAGTAGGACCCTTGGATAAGAGATACAAATTCCCAAACAATTCAAACAAAAGAGCAAGCAGTTATGCTGAAACTTGGATTTCTCTTTTCAAGAGCTCATGAGTCTTGTAAAATATGGAATTGTACTGTATGACGACACAGGTGACCAAGGGCGAGCAAAAAATCCAAAATAGCAGAGTAAATTTATTTCATTATCTTGCTGGCTGGAGGATCCCAAAGATGATTTTGCAAAGTCATGCATAATGAAGACACAGGCACTGTCAAGCTGAGTCCAATGCTAGGCAGGACGGCAGATCTGCTCTTTGCACCTTTTTATCAAAAGCCTCCACATGAGTAGTTTACCACTCTGCTGTGATTTTCCTCTGTACTCTTTATGATCATCTCTGCTTTGTTTTCTCTCCCAAGACAGGGATTTCAGGCATGTCTGGGAGAGGGCCTCCAGGTCTCTGTAACCACCTACATTATCCCTACGCAGAAATTCTACTTATTCTTCAGGCCTTGGCATTCCCAGCTGCAAGGTCACTTGAGATCATCTACCATCCTCCTCATCCTTCTTCTACTTTTAACTGGTTCCACCAAACACATACTCTTTCTTATTTAATGAGATGATGGATAGCATGAATTTCCTCAGAGTGCCTTGGATGTTCATCAGTTTTGAATAATCACCTGAGTTGTGAATCCATGACTTCAAGCAGCCAAAGCAATGGAACGTAAGTCTTCATCCTGAGTAAATAATTTTCCTGTGCTGCATTTACTGAATAAAATTAAAAATTCTTTTGGTGTGAAGACCAATCAATGTATTAGATGCAACAGCTTAGTGCAACTGTATGGCATAGAGCTGTGTTACTTTGTTTTGGTATTCTACTCCTTCATCCGTTCCTACTGTCTATATATTGGTATAAATGCTGAGGTTTTCCCTGATACATAGGTAGTCCGTTTGGTAAGAGAAGAGCTGATGTACAATGCAACTGAGTGTTTTCCATACATGTAGAATAGGTATTTAATCCAAAATTTAATTCAAACTCAAAGAAGTTATACAGCTTAGATACAACCTGTTTTCACCACTGAATCCAGATCTATGGTGTACAGGTAAATACTTCTGCCATAGACAGTACTAAAACCTTTGGAAAGGCCTGCAAGAGCTAGACCTGAAGAAGAAGAGGAATCATGAAAATGTTATGCAAAAATAGGTCCAGAATTATTCTACACCAGCCTAGAATGCCAATTAAGGAATTTTAATGCTGAGAATGAATGAATGGCTGTACTTTGCAAAGGAAGATATTAATATTAAAGCAGGATTCCTTCTGTGGAGCTGGCAAAAATAGAATATTATTTCCTTTAAGGAACTATGTGGGCATTTCAAGGCTGTTCTCTTAGGAGTATTATTCCTATTTATTTTAAAGGGAGAAATGATGCAGCAAAGCCAAATTTCTTGCCAAATGTCAGTGCATCAGCCAGTGGCAGAGGATTTAGTAATAGCAGTAAAGTCAAGTGGGTTTTTTGTAAGGTGGACATCTTAATACTAGAGGCTAAGATGCAACTACTACTCTTCACTAAACATAAATGCCATAAAATTTAGTCACCAAGATCTAGATTAAATTGTCAAATGGAAATAACCAAGATCTCAGGAAAATGTAGAGTCATCCTTCTCATTATTATTCATACCTTCTCCTCACTGAGGTGGTAGAATATTCAGGAAGTGTAGGTGTTTGTAACTACTGTAAATATCTGTGGGTTTTTGTCTCCAGGGTGGATAGCTGTGAATTTTATTAAAAAACACGGCTTTGCTGATTGGCATAGGTTATTTTTTAGGGTCACATTAACAATGTATTACTTAAAATTGGATTCTGATTTTGAAAATAGAGCATTTTACTTTTTTTTTTTTTTTTTAATTTGTTTTTCCCTCATTGGGAAAAAAGTTTACTTTGTCACTGCTAGCTTTTTTACTTCATCCCGTTAGTATTTCCAGATTCACATATTTTTTTATCACTCTCTCAGAAGACTTAAAACTGAAGGAAACTTTGAATTAGTCTAGTAAATGTAGGTGAAAAGAAAGGAAAAGTGACGACATTGCCTCCAACAGAGGTATTTTGTAGTAAATCACTTTTATAACTTTGTATTCCAGCCAGGTCAATATTATAGCTGAGCCACTCCTGAAATGACAAAAGCACAATCATAAATTTGCAAAAAAGGTTCAAAATTTTCAGGTTGAAAACTACTGCAGTCTACCAAGGCAAACAGATATTTGTCTTGATCTGAGGCTGAAGAAAGTAATAAAACTCTCAACATAAATAGCAAGAATTCTTGAAGTCTTAAATATTTCTATTTTTTTCCTCCCTAACAAGGATAGCAGAAAGAACTAATGAAGTTCTGTAATTGTCACTCTTAGGAAAAATTTGAAAATTTAAGCTATAGAAAACTTAAACTATGGAACTCTTCTGGTGGAATAACCAGTCAATATACATAAGACTATTCACTCAGAACCCTGAAGTCTGGACTTTGTTGGCATTTGTTTGCAACACCCACAAGAAAAATCAAGGAACTGCAGGAAGAAATGCCAATGATTTAGTCTGTGGGTTTGTTGAATTAATAGCCTAAGATAAAGCAAAAAACTCTTCAGACTTTGTATTCTGCTCTAAATGTTACCAACTGGATCCTTTAAAAAAGAAAAGGAGTTGAGCCACTGTGTTGCTGTTTATTGTGTTGTGGGAACAAAGCACAACCCCTACATCACGCATCTCCTCTTAATTTTAAGGATTTCATAAACAAGCAGCAGAGGAAACAATAATAAAAGCTTACAATCTGTATGTCAAATGGGTTTGACAAGCAGAGGAAAAAGATCATTTAAGTATGTTTTGGAAGCAGAAGTAGCAATCTTGAGGGTTTTTTACCGTGTGTGTTGTATTTTTTTTCTTTCCTTTTCAACTTAGTACTGAAATGAGGGTCTGAAAGCAAAGGAAGCTTTTTAAAGACTTAGTAATTTTTATGGAGGATTTGTTGTATGCTTCAAAGGTCACTAAAGAAAGAATTTGATTGTGTAAGCACCTGAATTGTCCCCCAAAGTTATTTGTATGTTTTTAAAAGGTAACAGATATAGCCCCAATGTTATACATGGATTAATTTTATAGCTTTGGGTGGTAATCACAACTTTCTCCTTGTTTTTTGTTTGTTTTTTTTTTTTTTTTCTAAAATGTGCTTTAACCCAATTAAAGGAGTTATTGTTTTTCACCTTAGATCAGACTTTATTTCACTCAAGGGCAAACTTACACTTGAATGTTTAGGAATTCTTCAGGATGGCATGTATCAATGTAAAGTAGAATGAGACTCTAAAACTGCCCAATAAGGCCCAACCCTGACGATTTATGAACTTAATGGCAACAGAAGTCTTTGGCAATTTTTATTGCACAGTAGACATGAAATCAAGAACAGTTCCTAAAATCAAGTAGAATATTAGTATTTATTCCCCCTCCCCCGCCACCATTCTCAAAGGTTACCAGTTCAGTGTAGGTACCTTATACAGTTAATTGAAACTCATGCACTGAGATAACTCTAAATACATTCTTTTTAAAAATCATATTTAATTTTTTTCTTTCTTTAGTTTTAAAAGCTGGCAGGAGGGGAGCTGAAATGGGTATCACTGAGGTGTCTTAATGTTATAGAAAAAGAGGCAAATTCTGTGTTTTATGTTTCAGGCTCAGAAGTTATTTTTTCCAGATAATACAAACCTAGAGCCATGATGTTAATCAAAACAAAATACACAGCATTTCTTAAAAAATGTCTTCTTTAAAAAGGTTCAGTCCTTAGCTGAGTTGTGAATAATTTAATAATTTCCTTATACAAACTCTTATTCACATAATTTTTTAACAAGAACATTTCAAGTGTTTGCAACCAGGAAACTTATTTGTGTGAAGTATCTGTGTAGATATGGAAGATCAAATCTAACTTGCAAGGACTTCCATGACTTAAAGCTGTGCAAACCAGAAGAAAGTTGCTTAACTTACATGCTTACATTGCTTAATTTAATTTCTTATCTTATTTGCATGTAGCTGGTATCAGGATTAGACCCATTTCTTCTTGCTGAATGTAAAGGGTGTGAAGAGGATTAACTTTTCGGAAAGCAAAAACCATCTTTCAAATCAAACAGTAAAAAAGTACAGTTATTAACATTTGTAGTGCAGCTTGTGTGCCACACAGGACAGTCTGATGGCTTTTGTGATGGCTGTGAGGTGCACCATACAACTCTGCTCGGTTTTCCATTCCTCTGCTGGAATTGGCTTGTCTGGCAGAGCGCATTCCTGCGGTTTGAGTACAAAAGGGAGAGAAATATGATTATTGTGTGCTTTTCAAGCATAAATGCATCCCCACAAGGAGCTGATTTTGTAATTTCCAAATATGAAAGGGTTAGGAAAATGCCTCCTGGCAGCTACAGGTATATGCAGCTTGGGTTGAAATAGGTCCAATCAATCCCCAGTTTTCTGCAGTTTTGCAAAAAAACCAACTTTTTACATTAATGCCTCTGAAAAACACCTAAAGGATTTAGCAATTCATTTCTTAATTAGAAGAAACTTCCCAAGAAACCTGTTTCTCTTAAATTTGGGAACTTCCAGCTTGAATTGGGGTATGAAGTCTGTTTTTAAATCCTTGGGGCTCTCTTCTTAACTTAAGATTACTTGGTTGTTAGTTTTTGGTTGTTTTTTTTTTTTTTTTTTTTTTTTTTTTTTTTTTTTTTTAATGAACCAAAAAATAAATTTGGAATACATAGCATAAAGTACATAACATAAAATCACCCTAGGACAACTCCTCAAAGAGAGAGATTACAAGAACCATATTTATAGACTAAATCTTCAATTATTCTCTTTTTATTGAGGTTAGAGTCTAGTATCTTGAAAATGAATAGCAATTTTTATACATAAGGCCTAGTCCAGTCCTAGCCATTACCCTACAGGAAAATGTGAGTAGAAGGAAAAAGGATTAATTACAGATATTGGAACCTGATCATTCCTAAGCCTTAGTTTTTCTTCAAACTTTAGGTACTAAAAGAACAGCAAAACCTAGGTATGGATGACCCATTTCTAGAAAGGAACATAATACATCATAGCAGTGCTTAGACAAAAGGTACGAGACCACATAAGGTTATTACACATTTTCTTATTTTCTTCAAGTATGAATGGACTTTATTTATACTTCATAATTTTTAATTAACATCCTCGATCTTATGGGTTGTGGAGCCTTGAACCCCGTTGAGTTCCAGAAAACACAGGTAGCTTTGATTCAGTAAGGCACTGTACTCCAATTCAGTAAAAACATTAAAGCTGAACATTTTAGAATGTTTTCAGGATAGAATTTAGCATCTAGCTAATTGACTGTCTTAGTGGAATCTCAAAAAGATTTTTTTTGTTATTCCTTCTTACCAAATACCTCATGAATTAACAAAAAGGCATTATTTTACCTCAGTTGTCTCTGCAACAAAAGGAATACTTTTTATTCAGATTTTAAATAATTTAATTTTACCCACTTTTAAATAGATATACAAAAGTTGTGCTGGAATACCTGCATTTTTCAAATTCACATTTCTGTCCAATTAAAATCAATGGTGCATTGCTAGCATAAAACTAAAGGCAGTGGGAACCAACTGAGAAATTCCTATTGCATGGAGACATTTTCAAGACAGCTACTGCATAATTCTCTGGATAAATACATGCTGAAAGACTCAGGTCAACAACAATCATTGCCTCTTACACTGTAGAAACTGAAGTAAGGGAAACACATAAGGTGTTCAGCAGAGGTCAGATTTTTAGATTTTTTTTTTCTTTTGGTCAGGAAATTACCCTTTTGCAAATTTGACCTTCATATTATTTGAATAAAACAAGGCAATTTTAATCCTATTGGTGCATGGGGATAACAGCAAATTTATTTTGTTCATTCCTGTGGACATACATATGCACTTATTTCTTCCTCCACTAGTCAAAGTGTCAGGTATTTGATCAGGATGAGATTTCTATTTATCACGAAAAAGAAATGAATGTTAGAGGATGGCTTTAGATGGTTTTGGTCATGTCAAAAAGATAAATCTAGCACTGTCTGATAGCAGACAGAAAACCTTTTAAGAGTTATTTTTTTCTTTATTTATTTCTTAAATAACATGTATTTATTTGGAAGAAATTTTAAAAACTCAGGGGAAGGAGGCTGTACATTTAGCTGGAATATTTCTTCGCCTGAGTGAACAGAAACAAGTGTCTGCCTTTGATAACTGTGCAGACATTAGACTGAATATTAAAGAGGGTTGGCAGCTACAGTATAAACTTGGGCACTTGCCATTTCTGGACAAACTGTGTCATTCTTACTGGAAAGTCAGCTACTAAATGCTCCAGCATTTTGTCTGCTGTGGTCCTTTTTTGGCAAACTAGAAAATGAAGAAAAAATGAACTGAACTGGGAATTCTTTAATCTAGTTATTTTCAGGAGATGAGTTTCCAATTTAGCTTTAAATGTGTTGTTATTTAGTGGAATACCAGAGCTCAGAGGGAAGTGGTTTGCTGTGTGTATAAAAAAATGCTGGATTAAAACACAGATAATAGATTAAAATAGAGTGCTCTGGTCATTACAAAGCTTCCAAATATTTGGACAAACAGAATCAGTCTACAGTGTCTCCCTGACAATCCACATACGCTCAGGCAGTATTCTGTAATGTGAGATACTGCAAAACACTGCTTGCATGACTTCTGCTAGGGTAGGGACCGTTGTGTTCCTGAAAAAGCTGCAAGTCTGAGATTGCTGAGATTAGTGCCTGCTCTTTATTTAGATACTGCACATTTTAATCCTTAGTGGAGCTGGGGTTCTTTGAAGGCAGTGTGTCGTTGCTGTGGATTAAAGTTGGCATGGAGATGGCAAATACTTGTAGCTAGGACCAAAACTTGAGCCTTTTCTCACTGGTGTCAAATACAAAGATCAATTGCCTTTGGTCGTTGGAGAACTGGGGTGCTAGTCTGGAAATGCTCGTAGCTCTTACCATCAGTCCACTTCCATTAACCAAAGGGACCTGTGTTTGATTTCTTGTACTGCCAGTGGTTTGCACACCTGCAAAGCAGGGATTTCAGCCAAACCCTTATTGTTTTTAAAGTCCAACCTTTCTGTGAGCGGATTGTGTGTGAGGGAACACTTCATAGTTTTGGTGTCATGCTTTCTGCCTATACAGCCTTAGCTTGATATGAAAAAAACCTTTATGATATGAAGAAACCTTTACTCAGCTCAAGCACCTAGCACAAAGAATGTCTGTGGAGTAAGAAATGATTGTCTATATAAAATTTCCAGACATGTTCTAGTTAAGTGAGAACTAATATTTCACATACATTAAATCCACATTTATCATTAACAGTTCTTTGAGACATTTGTTTATTTGATAGTGGAGACAATGGATTTAATAACACCTGGTTGATCTTTTTAAATTACATTGCGTGAGTTCACCAGAGTTATTTCTAGAAGTACAACTGAAATCTAATTTTTGTATTTATAGTAATTCTGACCATGTTTTCTTTCTCTCCTACAGAGCCTCATAGGCCAAAATTTTACCTTGTGAACAACCCTTCTTCAAGACTCCTGAAATTATTCTAAGTCACTCATCTTTACTGTCACCTTTCTGCTTTCTTTCAACTTTTCCTTCCTCCTTGTTTTGCTATGAGATTGTAATTATCGTATTCAGAGTGATTTGCACTTCTATAGCTAAGCTCTGAAAGTGCTGATCAAACATTAATAAAGCTTCACAGTGGAGTTGCTCAATATTTTGAACACCTTTTTCATGAAACACACATATTCATCAAAACCAGGAAAGTGTTTTGATAAATTTTCTATTTAGAAAACATTCTGATAAGAGTTCTGAAGCAGGCAAACCCTGCATATTTCAACAAGAGTTTAACCTATCTTGGAAATAGTTTTTCATTTGAAAGGTATTAAATAATTGAAAAATAGTGAAGCCAAATGAGGAATCATAACAGCATAAAAATAAAAGAAATTAGATTGACAAGGTATGAATTGATCAAATGTTTAGTTTCAAAATATTTGCAAAGTTTCCATTCAGCGTCCTATTTGAGATCAAGGAAAGAAATGCAAAATGAATAAGTCACTGAACTGTGTTGCATTAGATACCAAATTTTGTCCTGAAAAAAATGCCAAGAGAAAAGAGGATTTGCATAACCTAATGTATGCCTAAGGTATAATTAGTAAAATGTCAGGTCACTTACACATACCATTATTTAACCGACTATTCACAAGAACACACTCTGCAGTAAATAATCTCAACAGCAACTTTCACTTTTCTGTTTTCTTCTTGCTGTTCTAAACTGTAGTTGACATTGTCTCACACCAATTATTGCCTTTAATGATTTTTAGGCAAAGAATGTAGGAAACCCTAAGTTTCGTTGGCAAAATTAAGGTTCGGGTACATTTATCATTAATGAGTTGACTTACTAGCCCTGTAGATATTATTTTTGTATTTTTAGCAAATTCATAGATATTAACACAATTAAGTACTATTGTACAGTGCATTGTACTATTTCAGAAGCAGCAGATATAAGCAGGTGAACAAAGGTTGATTTAACCCAAATGTACATTGGCATCACATTGCATATAAGACAAATGATATGCAGGCCTTATATACATGAGAAATTTCAGGCAGCAGTCAAAAGAAATCACTTAGAGCTTGTTTTTGTCAGGGTCTTGGTTTGAAACTGATCTGATGTGTTTATAGGCAGATGACATCAATGCTGAATGCTGAGGAAGGAGACAATACACAGTAATTAGTCCCAAAGCTATTTTCTACGTCCTGGATAGGAAGCTTCATTCGGGAGGGTCCTGGGGGCCTATGGAAAGATGCTCAGCTCTCTGCTGGAAGATGCACAAAATTCATGCTTCATAGCAGCCCTCAGTGTCTTCCAGGATGAAGCCCATCAAGATCAGTAAGCACACTGATCTGAGTGCAGTCTGATCCAAGGTTTTAATTTAATTTCTGCTCTCCAGAGTCAGGAAGTTCATCAGTAAGATCCGCTGTCATTTGGCACAATAAGATTATAGGGTCAGCAATTAGATGCTGTCATGAAGACAATATGCTCAGCACTGGCATTTCTTATTCCTTTCTCATTTAGAAATTATCTTCAGCATTTAGTTGCTTTTTCTCAGCAATTAAATGCATAGGCTTTAAATAATTCTTTCTTAGCTCCATCAGTGTTATAACTTCATTCAACAGATAACTCTGTGTGAGACCACACAGGAGGTGTGGTCCATTACAATGAGGAACTGAAGGAAATATACTCTTACAGTAAGCAGCCTGTGCCCGTAGCTCTCTTTGTTGGATTTTTTGTTTGTTTGATTTCTGAATATTATATTCAGAGGCATTTTAATAGGACTTGCCTGTGCCCACAGTGATTCGGTCAGTTCTCTTAATCCCACAGATCTTTCCCAAATTAGTTGGTATTAACTTGCTGCTGTTCTTCCCTTGTGGAAGTTTGCCACTCTAGACTCTGTGTTGTGCTAATCAAACCAAAGTAACATTCAATCAGCTGGGCTCAGCAGTGGCAGGCTGTTATTCAGTGCATGCAAAGGTCTCCTCTCTTGCTCAAGTGATGTCAGTGTTGGGCAAACAGTACACAAAATAAAGTTGTTGGACTCCTGTGGTTGACAAATTTATCTAGAAATGGGGAAGATTTTTCTCTTAATAACTACTCAGCAAAGTTTTGCCTTAAAACAGTTTTACATGGATGTGAAATACAGAATCAAGTCTAGGAATGTGTTCTAGAAAACAGTACTTGATTTTCTTCTCTCTGCTTTTCTCTCAGCCTATGTTGTATGGTTAAAATGTCAAGAATCATTTTCGTACATCAGTGAAAGATTTCAGCTTTAGAAGGCAATTGTCTGGGAAGGGATGTCAGGTGGATTTTGTTTTCCGAAGTGGCCATTGCTCAGTTTTTACTCAGTTCTAAAAGTGTCTCCTTTCAGTATCCAATTGCCTTTTGATTTTGTTTTGAGATGTCTTGCATAATGCAGGGAGAAGTATATGCCTAACATAGCTTTCTGTGCTCCACTTCAGAGAAACTGGAGAGTAATGTGGGAGGGAGTGAGAAGTTCTCAAAAGCTACAAGGATCTACCTTTACCTTTCAAAATTCTTAATGTCTTGCCTAAGGACAAACAAAAAAACCCAAAAACTGTGTCATGCTGTAAACTGAATTTTTTCACGTGTTTTTTTCCTCAGGCACATGTCTATTCTTTCTTAGTGCTGACCTAGCATAACTTAATTTATGAAATCTGAAATCTGATGAGAATGCAATTCCTTTTTAAATTCCGGCTAATTTACTTTTTATGTTATTGTAAAGGTTTCAAGCAATAGTCAATATGTGATTCTACAATTTCAAGTTTTGCACAGATGGCCTAACTCTAACCTGCAATTAGCTCAGTTGATCATGGTGCTAATTAGATCAATGTTATGGCTTTGATCCCCATACAGGCCATTTACTTAAGAGTTGGACGCAATGATCTTCGTGGGTCCCTTGCAATTCAGAATATTCTGTGAACCTATGCCTGGGATGTGTGGGCTGCACTGGGCTGTCCTAGCAACATCAGGGTTCTGGCAGGACTAACCTGTACCCATCATACCTCTACGACATTAGAAACACCTTTAACTTCCTATATTCTGAATACATTTCATTTCATCATGAACTTGCACCCCTGCCATTTCTTAAGTTTGCAAAACTGGCACCAGTAATGCAGCACTCAAAAATCTGCTGCATAGAAATCAAAAGGTAAAAGCAATGATCTGTCAAAGTCTAATTTTTTTTTTCATTCGGTGAACATGCAAATATTTCAGTACCATGCAATGTTAATATTGCTGCAGAAGAGATATTCCAGCATCTGGTTATTGGTATATAGAAAGGAGATCTATACTTTTGAGAGTGGAGTTTTTTTATAAAGCATTGCAACTACTATGTTTATGAGCATTTAAAGACTCTCCAGTGTTCAATGTTTTGTATTTGCAGTGCTCTAGAATCACGAGAATTTCAGACCAGTGATGAACAGGAAAATGCTTGAATAGAAATAAACCTCTTAAAATCAAAACAGTTTCTGACTTTTCTTCCTCTGACATTTCCAAGGAATTCTTACAGCAGTTTGCTAGAAAGTGTGATTTGGTTTTATTACTTTTTTTAGGTTATAGTTTAAAGTTTAAAATAACTCCACTTTAATGCTGAAAGTAGTTTTACACTACCAAAGGAAGAAGTAGTTGGGAGATTTTATGGTCTACAGATGAAATGGAAACCTTGCCCCCAAGTTCTGTTTGCAAGGAAGCAGAGAAATTGCAATCTTTAATGGCTGCAGTCTTTTGAGCATTGAAAGGTTAAAAAGAGAAAGAATTATAGAAAGACTTTCTCTATTGCAGAGCTGTGAGTTCCAAAGGATATATTTGATTTTTTTTAGACCCAACTAAAGATAGCCTAAATTATTAGCTGTGGTCCCCCTCAGTTTTTTCTGGGACATTCTCAAACTTTTAAAACACTCTGTTCATGTTACTTTTATATAAATGTCCAGAGAAGCAACAAACTGTACTATCTCATCACTTACCAGTTTTTGAGAAAAGAACAATATCAATTTTATGAATCTGGCTTTTGCCTGTGCTGCAAGCTTGAATCTTGGTAAGCAGGAAAACATATGTCTACTGGTCTGTGCTTTAGCAATAAACTGTGACAGCTGTGGCAGCAAACTTTGGCTGTAAGAATGGATCCCAGTCAATGAGACTCTTGAGACAGTTCTACTACAGTGTCTGGATCTGAAAAGATATTTGTATATAACTTACAATATAACCTGACAGTAAGCTGTCTCTTATTTCCTGTTTTCTTTAGTAGGTCCTGAAAACTCCAGTTCTACCTGTTGATTTGAGAACACTGATTTGTGTTCTTCCTGATGTCATCTTGTCTATATGGAAAAAGTTTCAGTAAGAAGCCAAAGCTCTAGGCTTATATGTAGGAAAAATGTGAAAAAGCAGAAGAGTTTCATGTCAGACACAAAGGCAGCTTCCTGAAGTAAGTACATCAGTCTCTAATAAGGTTTCGATTCCTAAAATAAAGCAAAGATATTAACAGAATAATAAGAATTGTATCACTTAGTGAAGGTAGGTAATTGAAATGCTGAAAAAAATGAAGCATGTAATTCTGCTTTCTTAATATTTGTGTGGTGAGAACTCTAGTATTTTAATGGTCAGGGAGAAAAAAATAGTCCAGTTATCAAAATGATACATAGAAGTTTGGACAACACTGCACTGCCAGAAAGATTCTTTTTTAAGATATCAGCTTTATATAAGTAATAAGAAATAAGAAGTCTTGTAGATGTTTTTCATAATTTTGAAACCATTAATCTGGAGGATTCCTAATTTAGATTATCACTGAAAGTCTGAAACTCCCATAAGGGTTTATGGAATTCACTGTCTCTAACTTAAAATGGCAATTAAATTTTTTCAAGCTAATGGAATATTTTGGATGGAGAATTGAATAATATTACAGTGTATGCATTTAACAAATCCATAATTGTTCCTGTTTATGAAGGTAATCCCTTAACAATTTTGAAATTTTACAAAAGATGAGAAAAGTAGAACAATCATATATCTTGGAGGGAGGTTAACGACATCAAGTTTTGGTGGTTCCTGAGGACTGGGTGAATTGTTTTTTTAGATTACATTGGCTGTATTAGGTCAGCATTGACTTCAGTGAGAGACTGGACAACTGTTTTGTAGTGAAGGACTTACACTGTAAATAGCAAGATGGGGTGAAAGCATCCTTTGAAATTCAACACAGGAGGAAAAAGAGTACTCAATTATACAGGATGAACTTCCTAGAAGTGTGGGAAGCAATGGAAGATGTTGAAACAAGATTTTTGTCTGTTCATGAAACCCTAAAGAATAATGTTTTGCTTTTGTACAAAGCTGGTGTGTTTCTTAGAAGGAAAAATATTTTACAGCATATAAAGGAAAGAAAAAAAAAAAACCACCAGAAGACTACATGAGACAAGAGAAAGAGGAATTATTTTCAGGAATGTGTAAGTACTGGAAACTGTTCAAGAGGCAGTTTGTGAATGGAATCAGACTTCACTGAGGAGGACATAAAAGCAAGACTCCAGGCATGAGACAGCATGATAAGTTCCTGAGTTAAAATAATGAGGAGAAAATAGAAATAGAATGTAAACACAGAGAACTGGTTATGTACTGGGCAAATAATTTTTTACTATAGTACTCAAACTATGTGTTTAATATAACAACATTTTAAAAGTTTGTTATTGTTTTAGAAAGTAGAGGATGTCAGCTAAAGTTGGCATATCAGATACCATATCCTTTTTGAGAAAAAGATAATAATGAAGAACTTAAGCCTATGAAAATGCAAGTTTTAAAATGAGTAGCTAGTGAAACAAATCCAAAACAGTAGACAGAAATAGTATTATTAAAAAATTAAGTAGCAGGACATGTCTCAGATATAAGAACTGTGGAAAACCAGCCATAGCAATGGTAGACAATCAATCATAATTTAATTTTGTGCATTCTTTTTAGAAAGGTATAAATCTAAACACAAAACTCTAAACCCAGGGTATCCACATTCTAATGGTCTCAAAAAAAAAAAAAAAGTCATTTGGTGAATAATTGACACACACATACAAAAAAAGGTAGCAATTCTCTTGACTTTGGGACTGTCACTGGTTAGCATATTTTTTGACATGACTTTTAAAAGACGATTACTTGACGATGTAACCACCGAATGATAAAAACAAAGAGACTCTAAATTCTAGTGAATAGTAGAAAAAGGTCAAAGAGAAAATATGCCACTGAGATTATCTCACTTGGTTAGAGAATGGTGCTAATAATGCCAAGGTTGTGGGTTTGATCCCTGTATGGGCCATTCATTTAGGAGTTGTACTCGGTCCTTGTGGATGTCTTCCAACTCAGAATATTCTGTGATAATAATGTGATAGAACACCATGTGTGACCCTTTGCAGGAGCAAGATAATGTTGTGTGCAGGATGACTTACACTGAAAGAGGTTTTGTGTGAAATTATTCTTTGTTTCTCAAAGGTGACTTAAATGAGAACAGATTTTGGAGCTGAAACTTTCTTCTACAGTAGAAAGATGGGGGGGAAAAAGCATAAATCTCTGAAATGTTTAAACTGAAAAGGAGAAGAGAGTAGAGTAAGTAGCACAATCTAAAAACAAACTAGCAATTCGATGCAAAAATTGAATAAACAGAGTTCTGAGTGTTAAGTTAAATCAGAGACTGCTTGTGTACTATATATTGCAAATACATATGATGAGCATTTTCCATTAGAAAATAAATTATGCCAAATACTCACAACTACAGAGCTTTGGACACTGAAATGAGCTCTCCAGGGCAGTGGTCAGAGCACCAAGCTTGCCAGAGTTCAAGTAGTGTTGGGACAATACTCTGAGGTACGTGGTGTGATTCTTGGGGTTGTCTGGTGCAGGGCCAGAATTTGCCCTTGGTGATCCTTGTGCATCCCTTCCAGCTCAGGATATTCTGTGATTCTGTGAACTGTTCTGAGTAAGACTAATGGTATGAACACCTTGAGTTCATGTGTCCCTAAACACAAATTCTTGAAAACATTTGTTAGTTATAGTAACATCGTAAATATAAGAGTACATTGGATGCACATTAACCACGCCACCTGTGAATACTGCCTGCTGTCTCCTGCTTGTTCTCTGCCCACTCTCGCCTCACTACTTATTCCCCTTTGTCTGGAATGTATTTAGCTAGTTCTCAAATGCAGTTTCTATAGTTGTTATTGAAATTCTTTCAAAGATTCACTTTTTCTTCAATTCCAGCAAATATAGTCCTAACATCTTCTCTCCCATGGTGTTTTGACAGACAAGAAAAAGAGGTATATCAAAGAAGCACAAAACAATTCCAAATATTCACTTTCCTGTTACATCCAACTTTTTATGTCTATTCTTTCTTGTAGTATTTTAAAAGCAGAAGACTATCTTGCATTTGTACTACCTTAGCCACAGCTCGTATCATTGTTGTTGCCTAAAATAGAGACAACACTTTAGCCAACAACTTGGAGGCACATTTTATAGTTTGTTGCTGCAAAAGGCCTTATTCTCCATTCAGCTACCACATAGAGCAGCAGTGTAATGGTTCCACTGTCAATTGAATTGCAGATTTAAATGGCATAGATGAAGGAAGAATCTAATAGGGAGAAATTACAAGAATTGGGAGACTGACGAGCTATTGGTGAGGATCCTATCTGGCTGTTATCTTAGTTGCTTTCAGGCATCATTAGTGCTGTGTGCTGGCTTGTGCTCAAGGAGCATAGAAGGAAGCACAACTCACCAACAGGGAGGATCACAGACTATTTAGCATCTCACTTTCCAAGTGAGATGTAGTTTTCATTCTCTTTTTTGGATACAATACAAGCCCTGGGTTTCTTGTTGATCCTTAAAATGATGTAGTTCAGATGTAAATGGCTACACTAAAACTCTAGGAGGTACTAGGGGTATTCAGCAAATTATTGAGCTTGACCTTATAGCAGTGGTAATTACAGGAACTGCAGAGTATTTCTTTCTGTGAATTGGAAGCAGAGGAGGACAAAATGCAGAAGTGGTACCCAGAGGCATAATTTGCATTTTTTTAGGTCTATTCGTCCCTTTTTTTTCCTGTGTGGCCTTCCTGAATTAGGCCATCAATACCAGAAATGTCCATTCTTGAAACAAGTTCTCACATAGGGCAAGAGAAAAGTCTTTGATGCTTCTTGAAAAATTACTGGTCTTCTCTCAGAGGCCATCATAGAGTGGCTACATATCATCATACCATCTTTAAAAAAAACAAAAACAACCAAAAACTGAAAAACAAAGCAAAAAAACCCCAAAAACCCTATTCTGCAGAATGTGTTATGATGTTGAGCATCAATTAGTATTTTAACATACACAAAATGTATGTGAAAATATAAACATATACTACTTCCTAATTTCTTCCTGCTTGGGCAAGCAGAAGACAGGTCAAAAGAACAGAGAAGTCACAATGGAGATGCAAATTTTGGGTTAAAACTTTGTAAATTTCAGGATGAAATAATGCTGTTGTACAACTTTACTCCTTGTGCAATCCCCAGCCGTCACCTTCCTTTCTGTAAGCTACTGACATTTTAAAGTCAAAATGCCACTTTCCACTATCGTGAAAAGCAGTTTTCTACAGATTTGGGATTTCCTCTTTGCCAAGACTTTTATTTAATTGGCTTTAAATACTATTAAAATCTCAGGATTTCTTCCTTTCAAATGAAATAATGACATTTTATTGATTCATGTTTTGGGTGACCAGTTAGAAATACAGTAAAGGAGCATGATTTGAGAAAAATACTAATCATCAATCCTCCAGAAAAAAAAAACCCTGTAAGACATTTTCCCAAATATTGAGGAAGGCAAGCCAAAAATAGGGTTTTTTTCTTACTGAAGTTGTTGTTCTCTGCTCTTCTTAATACCCTGTTCACTTGCAGATTATACACTGGTGTACTTTATGTAATTACTGTCAGCTAAATAGTGACATAGATGTGAAAAAGTATGAATTAAGTAATATTTTGGTAGTTACTGGTTTGACAAAGCAACTAAAACTAGCAAAACCTTGTACTAAAAATAGGAAAATATTAATTGGTTTCATTCTATATAATTATAAGTAATATTCTATAGAATTATAATTTCATCAAGAAATGAAAAGGAATTTTTATATGTATGACACACTAAACCAAACTAGGCAGACTACCAAAGTGTGTGCTGTGAAGAAAAGTGAGCTGAAAAAAATCATGCTGAAAGCATGTGAAAAAGTATACTCAAAATAAACTCCTAATCTTTTCTAACAGAAAAACTTTGGATGTGAAATGCATGCTTTTGTCCTCCAGAAGCTGAGATTTAGTTTTCTGTACTGATCCCCTATATAAATAATCATCTCAAAAATAGTAATAGGACTAAATCCAAACATGCAAACAATTGAGGGAGAAAATGCTTTAGAAGGAACATTTTGGAAATATCTGGAAAGAAGTTATAGATATAATTTTTGGACTAATTTCTCTTCCCCTTTGCTAAGTCAAAAGCAGAAGAAAAAAATAATTGAAAGATCACTATTTATTCCTCCTTTGTTCTGAAAGTGTTCAATTTTTTTAAGAAGAAGATTTGCTGATTCATATGGCATAGAGAGCAGAAACGTCCTCAATTTCTGCAGAGTGAAAACATCAGCAATTTTTCAGCATGAGGAGACAGAAAGCTTGACTAAAAATACATAAAAGCACATTTGGAATAAGAGGAAAAACAAGCTAAAAATATTACTTGGATGAGCATAACCTATTTAGGTGTTGTACAACCACTGCTAGATTATGCGGTCCCATATTTCCAGTGCTTTTACAAGGTCATCCATTAACCCTGATTTCTTTTAAAATGTCTCATTCTAACTGTATTCAGCAGAGCTGTTGTTTAGATGCACACATTTACCTTTAGCTCTTCAGTTCACTTCATCCCTTGATTGCAACCCTCCTATCAAATGAGTGAATCATCTATGGTGATTGAAATTACCAGTCCGGGAATAGAGTAAAACTCAGCATAAACACTTGAGTTAACTTGAGAGAAGTCATGCTGATTTTTAATTATTTTTTTTTTTTAATCCCTTCCTTACATGATAAGGAGAGTGTGGACTTAAATGTGTGTGAGCACTGAGAGACTGCACTGGGTTTTCAGTATTGGGGATCCATATTATGTGAATGGATGAATACAGTTATGTGGATTTTTCTTCTATTTCTTCTCTCCACCACCTCTAATACCAATAGGCAGCTATTTTACAAACATAGCTGATATAGTGTTGTAGAGGAAAATAACTATATTGTTCGTGTTTGATTTTTTCAATAAGAAATAAGCCCCATCACAGCTGGCATCACTTCTAATCTTCTGCTGCATTATAGTGAGCTACACAAACCTCCTGGGGTGCACAAATCTTCAGAATACTTTTAGGATATCCAGAAAAATGGAGAACAAAAATAAAGTAACAATTCTGGAAATCCAGATCAGAAAGTCCTAGAAAGCAGAGTGAATTTCAATGAGGGAAAGGAATTATTGAAGCTCTGAGCCTGTCTTTCTGAGTTGGAGGAGCAGAAGCATCACAAGCCTTAAAAAACACCTGGTCAGACACTCAGATGCAGAAAGATATATGTTCCTTTTCTGTCTCCAAGTCAAAAGGCTCCTATTGTGAACTAGTTCATGCTCAAGCAGCTGTTAAAAATCATCTAGTCTCTGGTACCTCTCTTGACGTTACTGTATCAAAAGATGGCAGAATCCCACACTTCCTGCAAGTCCAGGCCTGAAAGCATGAAGATTTAAAGTAGTTTTCAGTGGCAGATCATCAAATATGAAACATTTGTTATCAAAAAGTGGTTGTATATTAAAATGATCTCTGATCTTAAAAAAATATTATTTCCTTGCAAAATTGCAGCAGCTACCCTCTTGTCAGCTAATGCTTTCACCGGGTGAAATGTTGCAAGCAGTCTAGGAAATAGGAGTGTTAATGAATCATGAAACACAAAGGCAAAAGTCCATCATTTGGGGTAAATCTACCAGTTTTCTCCTCATTAATTTATCTCTGCTTACAAGGAAGATGCAGCATTTTTTTTTTTATTATTTTTTTTTTTTTTGAAAAGGAAAAGAAAAAGGAACAAACCAGATTGTATGTCCAAGAGAAGGAGTGGATTCTAGACAGTGAAAGATAAGTGATCATTATCATTAAGACTGGTGAAGTTTTATAGTTGATTAACCCCACATTGATGTAGTCTGGCTCTAAACTGGGAGAAAACAAACACAGGCTTAAAAAGAGTGAAAACAGTCTTGTTTTTTTGGGTTTGGTTGGGTTTTGTTTTGGTTTTTTTTTTGGTGGGTGTGAAAATGCAGAATTTTCTTATCTAGGAAAGGCAAATTATGAAAGATGTCAAAAGCACGATAGATATATGCATTTCATCTTTCCAGCACTTAATAGTTCCTGTCTTGCTGTGATAGGACCAATCACAAAGACATGCTTTCAATCTTCATACAGTGCCAAGAAACAAACAGCTTGAGATTTTTGCTGGGAGATTGCCAACTCCTCAGGGAAAGGATTATTTTGCAGAATAGATGGAACAAACCACCTTCATGGTGGTAAGGTAACCTATTCAGAAAGCAAGAGAAACTTTGAGAACTTACAAAGGTTTGAAACAAGTGACATTGTGGAGTTTGTTGATTTCTTTGTTTTTTCAAAGTGTTCAGCCAGAAGCTACTGTACAAGTTCCACTGAGCCTATTTCACAGAGCATCCCAAAACCCAGCTCTCCAGCCTTCAACTTGAGAGTACCGCAGAGAGTCTCTTCGCAAAATGTAGGGTCCTTGTTCCATCCCAAAGGAATAAGTTTTCCCACTACAAAGTCAGAATGGATTTGGTTTTGCGTAGAATATGGCCTGGAGAAAATGGTCTTTCATGGAGTATAAACTATATCAATCCAAAGCACCTATGCTTCTTTCTGATCAATTGTGGAAGTAACAGTATCTGAGAAAGTGCAGAGACCAGTCTTCTTCCTTTATTGCTCTCAAGCAATAAAAAAGAAGAAGGAGGATGGCATTAAAAAAACCAAAACCAAATCAAATAAAAAAAAAAAAAAATAAAACAAAATAAAAAAACCCCAAACCAACAAAACCAATAAAACAAACTGCTTCAGGCATTTGCCTCTAGCAAACCACAACTAGATGCAATAGTGGCGATAATGAATAGCCATGGTGAAATTCAGAAAGTTAAATGAAACTCAAAAATCCAAGCTATTCTCTGAGCTGCTCAGTCTCAAGGGAATATCAATTAGACAGCCCACTGTGAGATCTAAGTCTCTACATATTCAGGAGTGATAAAGGGGAAAAAAGCTGAATTAAGACATGAAGTAATAGAACTGGTGCACACTGACCCCTTAGAGGGGTCTGTTACAAACACAGTAATACCCAGAACATACATCCCTAGGGGCTTTTGAGACCACAGCATCAAATAAAGTACCCCTGACAGGTTTCTGGGTTGTCAGTTTTTTGGACAAAGGTATGTGCTCAAAATTTTATGCCTGAGTCTCCTGACACAAACACAGAAATGAAAGGAAGCAAACACAACTGAAGCAAGAGACTACTGAGAAATTTTCAGTGGAGATGTTATCTTCATGTGAAATCCTGGCTTACAAGAGTCGGACAGTAATGTTAAGTGGCAAACCGTGATGGCTGAATCCACTTCTGATTGTCAGTAGCCAACAGATTTTTTGGTGACAAGAGGAATTCAATCTGACACTTTCAGAAGCATGACTGCCAATTTTTTGAGAAGTATGTTTTGCCTTCTAATCCTCAACTGTATCCACTGTCCTTCCCAGACAGGCCATTTTCCAGAAAAAGCTGGGAGGATCTCCTTCAGTGTCCCGGTGATATTCACCTGTAATCCCCTGCAGGGTTTTCTGGCTTGCTGGGTATTTATCTGCAAACATCAAACAGATTGCACTTATTTTTTCTCTCAGAAGTATTAGGCACCTTGGAGTGGTTTGTAGAATATTCTTTTACAACTAGTAGGTAAAATTGGTAGAGCAGGTAAAGAGATTAGTCTCTGTATTTTCAATCCCAAAACTGAAAGGAGGTATTCCAAAGCACATGTCCAAAAATACAGTAATAAACAGTAATACATAAACAGCTGTATTTTAGATTTTGGTTGTTAATAATACACACTCCTGGCATACCCGTTTCCCCCAAATCTTATGTTGTCTTTAGGTCACTTATACTCTGTGGAAATCCTGAAGGATGGATGGGTCAAAACACATCCACAGATTTACATTTTGGAGCCTGCTTAGCTGATATTCAGCTGCCACTGACAAAAGAAATTCTATAACATTTCAAGCCAAACTATTGATATAAGGGATTCTTACAACTCGCAAATTTCCTGATGCCTCATTTTAATTGTGGCATCCGTTAAGGTTTTTGTTTTTAAAAAAAAAATCAGAGCATCTCTAGATGTTATTGGGTAGATATTTTCAGGATTCAGCTGGTATGAATATTTACTGGAAATGCCAATAACCCCCATGGAGGAGTAATGAAAACATAGGAACACATCTTTCCTAATTTTTAACTCAAAATATTATCTTGTTACACATTCACAGATGGAAAATTATCAAATGGTCAATAAAAAACCACATTTTATTGATCATTAGTCTAAAACCAAATTGAAATTCTTTCCCTTCTTCAGACTGTGTCATATGGAAATTTCATCTCTATGTTTTAGATGCTTAACTATGTAGAATGACTAGCAGAAAGAAAAAAACATATGAGATTGCCAAAAGCTATGATGCCTTGATATTTTAAAACAATTATGTCTGCAAAAAATAACACATAGGACCATGTGTAGGTCTATTTGTGGGCAAAAGCTGAAAATTATCATAAGCTAAATTTTTTTGGTGAGGTTTTATGGGGACAGAGTGCTTGGAGGAAGATAAGAAAGTGAGTGTTGTGGAGAAAGTCTGTTATTTCAAAACATGGAAGTATACCTAGAATGTTTTGAAATATGACATCACTTTTTCCCAACTTGAACTGTTGGCAACATATTGACATTAAATCAATTTGGTAATATGAAAGGGCTTCACTTAAGAAAGGAACAGAGAAATCTAAACTGAGATTGAAGTCTCTCTAGGCCCCATCTTGTTTTATTCTCAATAGCAAAAATGTTAAAAAAGACTGTCAAGATCAAAATCTCAGAAGGGAGAATTTTTTTTTTCCTTTGAAAATTTCTATGTTTATGAAGATATTGTCTGTATTTCTGCCTTTAGAATATTAACTAAGCTTTGTTTAGGAGGAAGGCACAGAGTGTGCCAGGAAACAGGAACGAGTCTCTTTAGTCATGGAATGTATTCTGAGTTGTAGTGATGTGTGAACTTGAAGCAACTTATCAGCTGTGGTCAAACTGAGAGAGAGGTGAAGTGCTGCATTCTCAGCCTCATAGCAAACGTCTGACAAGTAGAAATAGTTTATGAATAATAGCTAATACAGTATGCTCAGCTTTCTTATTTCATCTCCCTCCTTGCCTTGTAAATCCACTCTGGCATGAATATAATTTTTACTTGCTAAGCCTCCTGGGGAAGGGAAATAAATAAAAATTAGCATTTGAACAAAAGAATCGATTTGAGATCTGCATTAAATGCTTTGTATTCACTGTGTGATGGATGTACTGCCTCTTTCTTGCTGCTTAGAAGTTATTTAAAGGTCCAGCTGAAATGAGTTTCATAATGAAGGAATACATGAAAACAAATACTGCAAAGAGCTATTGTGCTGTCCCTCTATCTGACTTAGAGCAGTAAATGTTGTACAGGGAAATATGAGCAGGAGGATGCTACTGAAACATTGACAGGAGGAGTAATAGGTAAAGCAAGACTGTCAATAGATTCTTAAGAAAACATTGACAGCAGGATAAGCAGCATCACAAGCACTTCACACTGGTTTTTGGGTTTTTTTTCTTTTTTTTCCCAGCTGGAGCTTTACATACTTGGAGGGTTTTGAACATCTTGAAATGCTGATCATTCATGCCTTATAAAAGCAAGTCCAAATAGGAGTTAAGTTCATTGCATTAAAAACAAGATGTCTGTTGGATTTTTTTTTTTTATATTTTCCTAAAATTACTGCAGGTTTATTTTTCCAGGGCGCTTTCTAACTTTTGCAGCTAAGGTCCAGTTCTATATGATCTTCATCAATGTTATTAGAGTTGCTAGCTGAGAGATCTCAAAAAGGAGAAGAAATTAAAATCATGAAAGATCTAGAGGGAAAAACAATCTAATTACAAATAAGACAAATTAATTCTTCACTCATGTTTCTTATAGGAAAAATGTGCAATTCCCTAGAAAGTATCCAGGAAAGTGCAAGTAGCCTAGAAAGTAGGCTTTTAACTTTTAATTTCAAACCAATTACTCAGTCTCCTAATCAAAACTAAAATGGTAAAACACAATGTGAAAAATTGAAATGTATGAAATAATTTAAAAAATTAATAATTTTAATCTTCCTTCCCCTTCATTAAGAGAAGCTTGTGGATGGAAATAATGGTGAAATGGTGACTAACTACCCTGAACTTCGGTGATAAAGTTTATTCAGAATAAAACCATGGAAATTAATATTACGAATGGATCAATTCCCACTCAAATGCACAAAACCTACCTGTGCAAAAGACAGTGAATGGACTAGCACTAGAGAAAGATGCAATTTCCTTCAGTAATGGCAGGAAAATAAGGAAGAGTAGCCAAACAGGCAAAGAGAAGGCAAAGAGTTACTGTTGTTAGGAAGGCCAGAGCAGACCCAGTGGGGGGTTGCATTGCAGAAGTACATCCCTGCCCTGTACACTAAGGTTACTGAGTGCCCCTGTCATGTCACATGGTGAGGAACGAGGCTTAGTCCTGATGTGTGTTCTAGTCCATGGTGAAAGGAAGAACAACAGAAACTAACCCAAATACTGAAATAAGTATGGATTTCTGAGGACTGAAATTGATAATGGAACAGGAAGTGGAAGGGAAAAACCGGATATCATCTTCCATACCTATTTGTTTCATTTGGAAACAGCTGGACCGAGAAGAGTCTTTAAAGATTTTGTAATGTGCCTTTAAATAGGTGTTGCCAATCTATTTCCTTTTGGGTGCTGGTAAAGTGATCAGTTCATTCTGTTTCACCAGGCACTCAAGGCAGAGGGCAAAAATCAAGATCCCACTGTTCTGAGAGGGTCATTGTAATTTTTTCCAGCACATTAGGCACAAATATATTTGTAGATAATTCCATAATTGCAGAAAATCACTGAGGATTTCACTAATTAATGTAAGACCAAGACAGTATTTTATTAATACCATGCAAGCTGTAAAGTTTTTCTTTAATCAAACATGGGAAAAGACTTGCAAGTTTTGATTTATATCCAAGATAAAATTTTTCAGTGTAAGGTTTTACTGGCCTACATATGATTTATATGGATGTAAAAAATCCCCAAACAATACCAAATCAGAGAATGAAGTGTCTTTTTCATTCCTGTTGGAGAATTTCCTTCTGGAGGCAAATATTGACATAGTGGTGTCCATGGACCAATATGACAAAACTGTTGTCCTGATGAGTTTTCAGTAACACACACACACACACCCCTCCTCCAGTTCTGTGAGAATCTTCATCTCCCATTTTAACTTCTGTGTTCAAGACCATGTTTAGCCACTGCCATGGTTTATCTGGTATAACCTGCCTTAGCAAATCTGTGTTAGGCATAAACTGTGGATCAATTTTTTCCTTATGCAGAATGTCAAAAGGCTGCACTAGGAATAATATTTTAGAATCACTATTGTTTAGGTATAAAAATCTATTAGCTTGATACAAATACTTGCAGGTTGTTTTCAAAATAAGGTACATAAAATTGCAGTTAGTTTACGGATATCAATTTACAATTGCTATTACAAGTCATTAATTTAAAAAATCACGTTCAAGTGCACCCTACTAGTGCAGAATCCCTAGCAAACAGAAATATATATTAAATGGGGAAAATTAAAACTTTATTTTAAAAAAAGGCACAGTGATTAGCTGCTCTTGTGATATCAGAGTAGTGGTGTTGATAAGTGAATTATGATATTTGCCTCATCTACCCAGGCCATGTACTGTGAGGGACATGATGCTTATGGAATTATGCATGACAGTTCTACCAGCTTCAAAAAACATTTGTTTCTCCTTAGCATGATTTCATCAAAGGAATTGATAATGATTTATCACTCATTGTAAGGATTTATCCCTTCAATAAAACTGAAAAGAGACAACTTGAAAATGGATCATACACGTTTCTCATCTATAACTTTGACACTATTTCCATTGCTTTTCATTCTGTTGAGTTTCACTTTTTTTTTTCTTCAATTCTTTCCCTTCTGCTGATTTCATTTGGTTGATGTTACTTTATCTTTTGTCTGAGTGCTGTATACCTGTAGTGAAATTAAAACTTTGGCTGTTTTTCTTTCATTATTTCACGGATGTGAAAAACTGGGGCTTGGTGAATACTTCAGTGAAGTTGATCAGACATTACAAGGTCCTGTCCTTTCCTCTAGCACCCTGACTGGGGGGTGTGATTTCTGTGTTTCTCTGACACTTTTAATATTTTTCTTTCAAATTTTCCAAGTTCTAAATTTATCATGGTATACAACATATTCAGATCAGTTCTTTGATATTACATTATTTTTACAACTAAAAGTAAAGCAGATTCTAACTATTTTGCAGGAAAATATGGCAATGAAAATGGTTATGTAGCAACTGTTAATCCCTTTGGAGTTCAAATAAAGACAGAATCTTAAATCCAAAAATTTAAGTGGGTTAAAATATCCAGATTTCTTTAGTGGGAAGCTTTCAACTGCCAGCAAACCTGTCTTTGTGCATTTGAGGTATTCTGACTTATGGTAAGAGCTGTGAATGCTCTACAGACAGAGCAGATATTTAAAGGTTAAGTCAGATCTGTCCTCACTATGTTGCATTACTCTTATGACTGCAGCATGGTTTTTGAATGATTCCTGTCTTGGCAGCACTTGCTGAACTGTGCCACAAAATCTGATACAGACTTATCCTGGAAATGGAGTTGTAGCTAAACTACATTGCAGCTGTATCATCAGCTGTACTTCTGTAATGTTTCCCTTCAGTTCTCATCTAGGTCTTGGTATTCATCTTCTGTCTTTGAATGTATGCTTTAATTTTAAGGCCCATGGAGAAAGAACAATATTTATTGTATGTTTATGTGCAAGAAATTTAATCAGGTCTTATGGTGTGGGCTTGTATCCAAGACTACATTTTAGAAAGATTAAAAAAAAATGAAAATTGTAGTAATCACAATAAATAACCAGACTGCTTAAAATGTAATTCTACTCTATGACTGAATGTTGAACATTTTGTAAATTAATTGTGGCTTTTCCTGAAGAAATAACAGATGCCCCATATATATGATGATATGTGCATTTGAATGCTACAGAACGAAGTGAGAAAAATTGTTCCCAAAAGTTTAACCAAAGAAACATCATTCACACAAACTCTCATAGGTCAATAAAATCATAAACAATAGGCGAGGAGATTTCAGAGCATAAGTCTGTGATCTTTAAATTTTTACATAACTTCAGCACTATTTGAAGATCTGTCTGTCTTATACCTGCCACGTGGTGCTTGAACATCAAGAAGAATAGTCTGCACTTACATAGTACATTTTTCTCAGACCTCTTTAAATGCTCGACAGGCATTAAAGCTCTGAATCTCTAAGATGCTGTCTGAGGCTGAGAATCATTGTTATTTCAATGATTCCACTTGCTTATTATATAATTGCACAGTTTTCACAGAAAATCTGTAACATATTAACACTGGAACATAATGATGCAAACCGATAGTCCTAAACTTCTCTTCAATAAAATGCAAGTTCTATGCTGTTAGTAATAATATTGCATCTGTCTTTACTATACTTTTAATCATAATTTCTGTAATGAAGAATGTGGAGCAAATTAATTCATGAATATTAACTGTCTTTTGAAAAGAGAGGTGTCCTAGTCACTGCCCTGCATTGGTTTCTAACAGTTCATATAGTTGCATGTTTTTGTGGAGCTTGAATTTTATTTAATTTCCTTTTTTGTTTAATGTTAATGAATATCAAGAAGGCTTTTTAGATGCAGATTCTGTGATATGACATTTTCATTTAAAGACAATAGTAGAAAGCTTAGAGTGGCATTGAGAAGAAAAGCCCTTGAGTTTGATTCCTGTATTAGAAAATCAATATAGTTATCTAGGCTTTTAAGTCTAAGATGGAAAACAGAATCATTTTCAATCATTGAAATAGTTTCAGTGAAAGAATATGAAACAGCACCTGCTTATCATAGGACTTTTCTTTTTACTTTTCATTTCTTTTTCTTTGCATTTTATAAATTTAAAATATTTTGCTTTTCTTATTCAGTTTAATCCTACCTGCAAAGCTTCCAGTAAGCTATGCATCTCCTAAGGAATATAGTTATGTATCAGAAAGTTCTTTTTGGGACATGTTTTGAAAACAGTGAGATCTGGCAAAAAATGTGCTTCAGCCCCCTGACCCCAACCAATGCCATAAGCTTCCGTGGAGAGCAATCAAATAGCCTCCTTTATTTCCTAAAATTGAATGTCTTATGTTAATCATTTATCTAGTCTGAAAATAATGAGTCTTTTCCTCATTCTGCTGAAAGAAACTGAAGTGTAAAAGGATTCAAGTAGCTTCAAAGCATACTGTGAGAGCAAAAAGTCCTGATACTTGGTGAATGCAACACGTGCCTGCTAATGACAGCTAAATTTAAATACTCTCTCCCTGTTTGAATTACCAGCCTTAACTCCCTTACTCAGCTTGAAATCAATTAAATTAATTAACTTCAGAACATTAATTCCTAATTTACTGCAGCCTTCCTGTGATATGAGTGAAGCCTGGATTCCTCCTCAGTAGATAATATCTTTGTGTTAACAGTCTTGGGCTTCTGGGACACCTTGTGCCCTGACTGATTTACTGCACTTTCGGGTCTGTTGATGTTTCATTCATTTTCACTTTCAAGCTCAAATACTCAGATCCTGCAATACCTGCATCCTTGGCTTTTAAGGGGTTTAAAGGACTGGTAGCTTAAGTAAGATTTGAAAGTCTTTGGAACATGCAGATGAAGCAGAGCTGTGCTGCAGCAGGGAATACACCTTGGCATGGCAGGTGATCACTTTTCCATCCATCTACACAGGTGGATAACAAGTGCAAAGTCTCGTCAGGGCAGCATGACCTTTCCTGGCTATTAAGTCCAAGCAGCAGTAGCTGGCAAAAATATGCGCCCTGAGAACCCTTGTAATAAAAAAGTTATGTTGCATAACCACAAATGAGCATCTTGGGACTGTTTACTATCCGATTTTCCTCTTTCCAGAGCTGTTGGGTTTCCTTCCTAATATCAGCCACCAACTTTTTTTTTTTTTTTTTTTTTTTTTTTTTTTTGGGTGTGACTCCTGAGGCAAATACTGGCAGTCGAATACATATCATGTTAAAGAAAAAAAGGTCATTGAGAGAACTGGTAAATAAATTTCTTTGTGTCTAATTTTTGCATTATTCTAGAATATCTCTTATACATGTGTAACAAATAGAGGAAAACAAATTTGGGCATTACTGTAATAAAATTTCAGATCATTCTGAAAAGTCTGCATATTGCTTTCTCTGCTGTAGCAGAGAGATGTACACAGGACATCTGTTGAAATGGTGTTACAGCGCTTAAAGTGTTAACGTTTTTGTAGTCTTTGAAAGCAGAGTTATGTTTTATAAAAATCTTATGAGGAAAGTGAGTGCTATCATTTTTTGTGATGCTTTAATCTCAGAAAGATAAAATAGTTTCCAAACTTGAGATTTTTTTAAAATAATGTCTTGCATTTGTTCTGTAACTATTACATTAACAGCCTAAGGACTAGAGGGTGGAACAGCCACTGGATCTCCTCCTTCTGTAGCTGTTGGAGAGGTTTAGTCAGCATTGTTTGTGCCAGTGTGCTAAGACTGTTTAGTGTTGGCTGTTGAAGCATCATCAGAGGGTGTCAGATATACTTCTCAAAAGACACTTACATGGATCATTTTTAATTTGGTAGGACAACATGTATTTACAGCATCTGTTGTCTTTTGTATGTAGAGGATCAGACAGGTATATAAACATCCATTCCTGGTTTTACTGGTGGGAGATTTCAACAGCCTCAGACTCCTTGCTTTAGCTAAAATGTTCTGTGATATGAAAAATTGCACTTGTTGGCTTTAAGCTTCTTCAAGCCATCCCATTCTGAAGCTTTACTGGTTCCCACCCAGCCTTGATTCAGTTTATATCTGACTCCCAGATTGCCTAAAATTTTGCATAGTACAGCCAAAGTTTTTATCATTCCAAGGGACTTTAGGGTCATCGGTATGCAGGGTCTTCATGTTCGTACCTTCTTTTATCTGACAACCGCCTATAATGCCATCTTGAAGGAGATGCCATCACACCCATTATTGTGATCCTGTGACATCTATTGATTCCCTGTTGCCATTTAAGGGAGCCTTGAATTGTCTTTGAGTGCTACAGCTCTGCAACCCTGCATTCTGCAACAGAGGATCTCACCTTCAGGTTATAAACCAGATAGGTTTTGAACAGACATTGAATAACAATGCAAGCAAATTGCTAACAAAGTGGGCAAGAATTGTTTGTAAAAGCATTGTAAATCCAGAGAAGAAATGCCAATATTATTTCTGTCCTCGTACTTGTAAAACAGCATTAATTAAGACAGGAAGCATAATTTTGGCTAATTTCTATAAAATATTTTAATGGTTTGAGTTTTGTCTCCACTTTATATTCAAATATTGCTCTATCATGTAGTTGCAGGCACATTCACTTTTTTACAGGCATATTGATTATTATCCAAATCCAACTACTGTTCACTTGAGCAATTATTTACATGAAAGTTTGGTAAAGCCAGTGAAAGATACTTGCATTTATTTTAGGGAGATATTGATGGAAAAAAGCTTGTAGCCATAAGTCCAAACGCACAACTACATGAGCAATATCTTCATTAAAATATTTGGCAGTTTGAATGCAGATGTTCAGAGAAGTCACACTTTTTGCAAATTCATGTATGTTGTTCTGGAAATTCTTCAGAATAGTCGTATTTTAAAGGGTCTTTATGGGAAAAAGTTAATTTCAAATATTTTTTGTACATATCTAGCCTAGCATTAGGTCAAGATACAGACATATTTTATATATATGTAAAGTGTAAGTGAGACTAGGGCACAGTACTAGCAAGCCATTTAGTATTTACTAGTGTCTATTTACTATTTCTTAGTGCCTTCCCTATTTAACTTTGTTGTGTGTGAAGAGGTGCTCTTCAAGGCAGCACCGTTCTATGGCAGAGAGGACAAAGCATTGGGAACAGGCAGTATGAACAGGACTACTGCAAGTTTTCCCCACTTTGTTATTAATTTGCTTACATTTTATTCAATGTTATTGGAAACTTGCCCCCAGCTAACATTATAAGCTTTCACACCACACCCAGTAGCAAGCAGCACTAAGCCTTAGGCTCATGTTGTTAAAAACCATAATGCACAGTGACAGTGCCCTTGTGTCACTACACCTACAGGACTAAAAGAGTAAAATAGGACTAACAATAACTTAAAGCCACAGCAGACCCAGGGATAACTTCTGTCATGCACAGACACAGCCTGTGCCACTTGGACTTAGGGAAATAAAGCTTGGTCCTGTTTTATTTGTCACTGCAGATGTATTCTACCTTTACACTCTTAATCCCATACTTATAGGCTTGTGGTTACTTGTGGACTAAAGTTTTGCTTCTTTACCTAGTGGAGAAATAGGAAACAGACTCTTGAAATGAGTACATAGGTACTATCTCAGAGACAAAGTATGCATGCTCCATCTGTTTTTTAATACGGTTGTTAAAGAAATCACTTGCTCACTTATGAAAAGCATAGAAAAGTAATCCATGAGGGGAAATAAATATATACAATCAATTTTACATCTGAATAAAATAGAGTACTTCCAGGTAACTTGAGGTACATGTTGCATGGAACCATTATAAAATTTTTTAATTGATTTTTTAAAGTTTTATTTTCTATGTACTTATTTTTATTACATAATTTATGTCCAAATATTCTACTGAAGGTAAGTGCTGTTTTCCAAGTAGACATGCAGGCTGAAGAAATAATTCAGACTCTTTCTCGTTTGGGGTTTCATTACACCTAGGGGGTGACCTAGTTCAACCCTCCTTAATTTTTAATATCTCATGAAAACACTGCCCAGGGTGTATGGCTGAATGCACAGTGAACAGCTGAGCTGGCCCATGATTTGTGATTAAAATTATATTTAATGAAAACAAACAAGTACAGATGAACTTGATCAGAAAAAGAAGAATGAATAGAACAGTCTTTAGTCAGTCTCTGAAGTGAGAGAAAGCTTCCAGCTGCTTATCAGGCTCTCTGGGCTTAATTGAGTTTCTGACCAATTTACCTCCACTTTTAATTGCAGTACAATGTAATATTCCAATTATTCCTTATTTATTGCCTTATTCTGAAAATAGTGGTACTGATTTCCATGCGATTGTACCTATGGCAGGGAATCATGTATCAGAACTGTTAGAACTGTTATGGTACAGATATCAGAAACTATTATATTGCATAATTTTTGAGACAGCCTTCCTGTTATTCACTTGTCAGAAATATTACTTCAACTCCCTTGTCTTTCCTTTTCGTATAAACATTTTGAATGCAATGTCTCAAAGTTACCACCAGTCAGAGTTGGACCTTGATGGTCCTTATGGGTTCCTTCCAACTCAGGACATTCTATAACTCTGTAATGACATTGTGTGTTACTACACATTTATGATCCAGAATAGATAATTTGCTCTATAAAGACATTATGGTGCAGGTAGTGGTTTTGTTGGAAGGGGATTAAGACAGGCTTTGGGAAGAGGGTTGCATGGAAATCCAGATTTGGTTTGCACAGGTATTTTAATGGCCCAGGGCATGTCTACTGCAATGATCTAAGTGCAGGCAATGACCTTTTATTGCGCTGCCCCACCACCCACCATTCCCTCCCAAAAAACTCGAACCTTATTCCTCATAAATAAATTGGAAAGATGAATAAATTGTTATAAATACTCTTAAACCACCCCAGCTTTACATGGCTTATCAAGGTCTTCCCTGTCAACAACTTCCTTTCACTGTATTGGGAGAAAGAAGGTAAAAGAAACAAACAAGCAAAAGGGCTCCACACCAGCCTGAGGCTGAAGTAAATGTATTTTAAAACTATGCCCAACCACTGTGACAAGAGCAGTGTGCTTTAAAGAGGTTGGCAGGATCCAGCTGGAGGAATTAAATCTTGCTTGTCTGGCAAACACTTAATAACTTTTTGCAGTGATGAGGGAAATGATTAATCCAGATCTGCCTATAGGATGTCTCTTACCAAGGAAGGCATATTTAGGATGTGGTTTTTTTTGTCTCCAAACCAGTTGGTTATGTCCTGACTGCAAAGAAATAGAGCTTGAAAGTACAGTGAAATAAAAGTCCTCCAGTTTTGTCATAGAATTGATGTTTGCCAACTCTGGGATACTACACAGTGCTGAAATTGAGAATCTTTCACTGAACAGAGAACTCAGGGATCAGAGTTTACATCATTGAAACTTAAGCACTGTCTTAATTGTATCAGAAAATGAAATTATTTCTACACCCTTTACTATGTTACGAGATTTCTTTTCTGTGCAAATCTTAATTAATTTTAACAAAAATGCTCACTCACACATTATGAACCTAGAAGGTGAAAAATAGTTCCTCCACCTTGTGTGGATAAGGCCTTTCATTTTAGAGCAGGTGACTTTCTTATTACACCATCATTGCTAAAGTCATATTCTAAACGTTGAGGGGACAAAAAAGTGTTAAAAACCCCTAAAATATCTGTAAAGTATTCCTGATACTTTTATCACAATGCTGCAGGTACTTAACTTTAAAATAGGTACCTTTGATTTTATTTCTATTAGAGCTGTGGGCATTTGGGAAAGAAAGCTTGGTGGGTTGGTTATCTCTTGTTCTATAAATAAATTCCTTAATTAATTTAATTAAATGAAGCTCAAAAGATGTAGCAGCAGCTTAATTAGAAGCAATGGAGAAAAAAAATATTTAAAGTGAGGCCAATGTGAAAATAACGCAGAAGAAAGACACTACAGAAAAAAAGAAGTAAACATCCCTACAATAATCCAAATTTTAGGCTGAGTGTAGCTAGTGTCAATCAGAACATGCAAATGGTGAGATCACATTTACACTTTCTGTGAGCTTGAAGTTTGGAGCTCATAATGGTAATGTGGACCAACTATACAACTGAGAGCAACATTTGTGCTGAGCTCTGGGATACATATTTAAACAAATATAAATATGGATTTTTCTTTCTTGATACATGCCTTGCAAAGGAAATTATTATGACAAGGATTTATTATAGACTTTATTTAGTACTGAGAGTATCACTGTAAGGTGTACTTAAATTCAGATTTAGATCCTCAGGGTAGAAACAAGAGCTCAGTTTTCCATGCTGATGCAAAACCCTTTAGCAAATATTTTGTGGCACTACTTTTCAGAGGTATTATTTGGTTAGGTAGGAAAGTGGAACTTTGGACTCCAGAATTTTCTTGATAGATCTGCCAGTGAGAGGCCAACTTATTTTGTGTGAGTCTTAGTCACGTGAAATTTAATTGTCTGTTTTTAAGAAGTGCTTTGGGAACTGAAGTTCTCATGCTTGATAGATTATTTCTGGTTCTCCAGCACAATTTGCAGCCTGTACACTTGTGTCAGCATAACTGTTTGCGGGATTGTGTTGTAAAGCAGATTCACAAAATGATCCAGGTCTAAAAGAAGCCTCCAGAAGTGTTTGTTTATTTAATTCTAATCATGATTTGAATCATCTGGTTTATATTAAGGCTCTTAGAATGGTTATATTCAAACAGTTGAAGAGGTAATGAAGTGATACTGGGATAGGATTGAACAGTTGGGGGTAAGATTATTGGGAATTTGTAAAGCTGACTTTGTTATCAAGAATGTTTTGAATAAATATACAGAAGCGTTTCTTTCATAGTTGCTGGAAGGGATTTCAATATCTTCCACCCATGTTCCATCAGGTGACAGGCTGCCAGTTGTAATATTGAATTTTGTCTATTATTACTGAACATATCACTTTCAAGGAAAGAAAGAAAAACCAACGAAACAAAACAAGTAAACACAAACTTATAGTATTTCATTTTCCCTACCTACATATACCTTTTGAGCTGATTGATACCATTTTTTAAAAGCAAAGACTTGATTAGAATTTTCAGTATCTCTGAAATGCAAACTGTTCTAAAATTTCTGGCTCTTAAAAATGAATAAATAAACTGATAAGTAAATTGTTACTCTTGAAAGTATATTTTTGTAGCAGTGTTTTTCTCCCAGACAGACCCATGGGGAAGTAGAACTGCCAAATTACTACATTGCATCAGAATATCATCCCAGTCAAAAATAAAACTACAATAAATCCTGTTCCAGAAGTCAAGGAAATACCTTAATTTTTGCTATGATATTTGTGCTCTTTTTGTTGGTTTTTTTTTCCTTCTCTTCTCTGTTCTCCTCTCTCTTCTCTTCTCTTGATTCTTGAAAGTATTAAGGCATAGACAAAAAAGTGATTGTCAAAGAACATTGTTGGATAAAGCTTTGTATCCCATAGAGCAAGGGAGTGGAAAAGGAGAATAAAGAAAGGAAACCTAACCTAGATGTGGAATGAAGAAACAGCAGGCACTTTGCTGAAACTGGCAGAGGACAACCAATGAAAATGTCATCTTTTGGCACTAGTGCCCCAAAGGTTTGTTTGTAATTGCTCCAGAGGACCAAACTGCTGAGCCATGATACAGTATTTATTCAATTAAAGCTAATAATAAGATGCATCTGTGAGTATATAAAAGCAAATTGAGATTTGATGACATTGGTGCCAAAAGAGACATATGGCTACTAATGGTAGAGGTTTTCTTTTCCCACGTTAGTGTTTTACAGGGCCACCAAGAGATTCTTAAGCATCTTTCCCACTAGGCAGCATGGAAGACACTTCTGATAATACTCATGGCAGAAATTAGTTCAGCAGGCAAAATAATTCAAGTAAGTAGAGTTTCGGGGTTTTTTTCTTTCTGTCTCTGGTAGTTCTTTTCTTGTACTGCTAACTTAAATTTCAGGTACTAATTAGAGCAAGAGTTCAATCAGAATTCATCTGAAACTGCTGTGCTGCAAAGCAGAAATCAAAAAATTGTGCAGTTTTCGTTTGGACTGATAAATCCCCTAGGTTGTCCAAAATTCGAGTGATTTGGCATACAATGTCTGCATACTTTTAGTGTGTTTTTTTTAAACCAGGGTTGAGATTGGGTTTGTGCCTGAATTTACTCCCTGTTTGCACAGCCAATGCACTGATCCTGTCCCATTGTCCTTCTGTAGTGCTCGGGTCAGTGAAAGGCTGGGACGTGGATGCAGGAATAATAATTCTGGTCTCTGCAGGAGTGAAGGGATACTGTGTTGGTGCATCCTTATTAACACTGTTTGCAAGCATTTGCACTTTTCCACTCTGCTCCAGAAGAAAGACAAACAGGTCAGGTTAAACTATGGGCAAAGAGAAGTGGAAAAGTGTTCACATACAAATATGTTGCCCAGTCTGGCAGATTTTGATACCAAAGCACTTCTCATCTATTGCCCTTTGGAATCAAGAATTTTAAACTGATCATCTGTGATTTACATCGATCTGGCTGATTGTTCTGGAGCAAGAAGGAGGACAAGGCCTCCCACAGAGAGACGAGCTTAGTGCCCTTGACCTCTCCAAGACAATATTCTTGCCCTAAGCTCAACAAAGTAAGGCTAGGGCTACAGGATCAAAGTGCAAATATCAAACCCAAATTATGCACGTCAGCAAGACCTCTGTTTCAGATGCTGCATGTTACAAAGAAATATACAGCTACGTGGTCTTTGAAGTCCAACTTTGTCACATCTATCTGTCATTTCACATGACAGAATCTCAGACATTGAGCACCAGCTTTCTGATGTAAAAGAAATCAAAAACAGTTTCTGGCTATGTTTAGTGTTCACATGTATAGGATAGTTTTTAATCTAACCCTTGCAATATGTAACTAATGCAGTATTACTGTAGTTAAAAATGCAAATGAATTAAGTTTAAAAATAATCCTAACAGGGAATTACACTGTATAATTGTACCAATCTAATTATGATGGTATATTTCCCCATATAAACCCTACATATTTCTTTTAAAAAAAAACATTTATGAAACAAGTTCAGGAATAGACTTAAAAGCAACACTTGCACAATATGCCTTTCCAGGAGTCCCATACCACACACACAAATGCCCAGTTCCCAGAACATTTCTTTTTATGTTCAAATTGCCTCTAAACGTGAAGAGTGAAAGCCAAATTTCAGTTCTGTGTATAGCATGGTTTCTTTGTCAGAGTTGTCACGAGGAAAACCTGACAACAACGCATTTTTTTCTTCAAAGGTTTGGAGCACAATCATCTCACGTTAAAATCAATACAGATTTTAACATTGAATTGTAGTGAGGAAAACTCTCTTAAACCTCTAATTCTAAGGTTTTTCTTCTGCTTCTAGTAGTGTTCATGGTAATTATCTGAATAATTAATTCTTTCTCAAGAAGAGTGAATCCTTAAGGTCTAAAGTGTTTTGAGAGCTATAGCAGTTCAAAAAAATTCAAGTTTTTCTGGAAATTAATATGTTTGTGTTGTGAAGTAAAAAGCTCTGTAATTTAAAATCTCTGTATATTTCCATATTTTTTGATGTTAAAATCACAACAAAGAATACCAGAAATGGGAGTGGGGGAATGGATGTGGACTGACAGATCAAATTAACCATGAATTTTTTATCTAAAATAAAATGGAGAGATAACTTTTAGCCACATACTGATAGCAATTCAGTCTAATCTGAACTGGAGGGCTGGTTTTTGTGAAGTTTTTTTTTTGGTTTGTTTTTTTTTGTTGTTGTTGTTGTTGTTGTTGCTTACCTGTTTGGGTTTTTTTGTGAGACTTGGAAAATAAGAAATGGCTCATAATGAATCCCACATTCCTTTATATTTGTTTACAACAAACAAAGTGATGCTATCAGCATCATATCTTTGGACTTTAAATCTATTCAGCCACTACATAAATGGATTTGACATATGCGTAGTCTGCTGCTAAGATTTATGGTGAACATTTATTAAAGTATTAAGGAGCAATGAAGCTGTTCAGGGTTGTGCTAGTATATATTTTGCTGCATATTTACCAAAATGGAATCCATAAACATAGTAAGGATTTCAGCAACTAAAATTAAAAATACTTTTTTTCCGTAATCCTTGTTATGCTTTGGAAATTCTTACATGACCAGACTGGGGGTAGGTGGCAGAGGAGGAGGGGGGAAGAAAGAGGCACATTCTACTATGCTAGAACTTAAATTGAATTTAAGTAGATTGAAATATTTGCTTTGATATGGATGCCTTCAGTATTCAAGGCATTTGATGTCTTAGCATAATATATGAATTAAATACTCTGAGCTATGCCCATAGAAGGACTTAGGCTCCTAAACCTGAGATATTGGTCAGTTCTCAGTTTAACTGTTCTGTGGCCCTGGCAAATGTCTATATTCCGGTATTCCAATATTCCAACAGCGTCTCCTTTTCCTCTTAGCAAAGTTTCTTGAGCACCTAAAAATCTGCTTCTGAGTGCTCCCAAGAGTAACTCAGTCTGTACCATACTACCCATCTAAGGATGAATTTGTGCTTACACATTTTCTTGGTTAGGAAAAATGATTCTTCTGCCTTATGTAGGGATCACCCACTC
>VZTJ01006708.1:2797736-2839567 GCA_013397795.1 Orthonyx spaldingii
TTTCACATGACAGAATCTCAGACATTGAGCACCAGCTTTCTGATGTAAAAGAAATCAAAAACAGGTTCTGGCTATGTTTAAGTGTTCACATGTATAGGATAGTTTTTAATCTAACCTTTGCAATATATAACTAATGCAATATTACTGTAGTTAAAAATGCAAATGAATTAAGTTTAAAAATAATCCTAACAGGGAATTACACTGTATAATTGTACCAATCTAATTATGATGGTATATTTCCCCATATAAACCCTACGTATTTCTTTTAAAAAAAAATATTTATGAAACAAGTTCAGGAATAGACTTAAAAGCAACACTTGCACAATATGCCTTTCCAGGAGTCCCATACCACACACACAAATGCCCAGTTCCCAGAACATTTCTTTTTATGTTCAAATTGCCTCTAAACGTGAAGAGTGAAAGCCAAATTTCAGTTCTGTGTATAGCATGGTTTCTTTGTCAGAGTTGTCACGAGGAAAACCTGACAACAACGCATTTTTTTCTTCAAAGGTTTGGAGCACAATCATCTCACGTTAAAATCAATACAGATTTTAACATTGAATTGTAGTGAGGAAAACTCTCTTAAACCTCTAATTCTAAGGTTTTTCTTCTGCTTCTAGTAGTGTTCATGGTAATTATCTGAATAATTAATTCTTTCTCAAGAAGAGTGAATCCTTAAGGTCTAAAGTGTTTTGAGAGCTATAGCAGTTCAAAAAAATTCAAGTTTTTCTGGAAATTAATATGTTTGTGTTGTGAAGTAAAAAGCTCTGTAATTTAAAATCTCTGTATATTTCCATATTTTTTGATGTTAAAATCACAACAAAGAATACCAGAAATGGGAGTGGGGGAATGGATGTGGACTGACAGATCAAATTAACCATGAATTTTTTATCTAAAATAAAATGGAGAGATAACTTTTAGCCACATACTGATAGCAATTCAGTCTAATCTGAACTGGAGGGCTGGTTTTTGTGAAGTTTTTTTTTTGGTTTGTTTTTTTTTGTTGTTGTTGTTGTTGTTGTTGCTTGCTTGTTTGGGTTTTTTTGTGAGACTTGGAAAATAAGAAATGGCTCATAATGAATCCCACATTCCTTTATATTTGTTTACAACAAACAAAGTGATGCTATCAGCATCATATCTTTGGACTTTAAATCTATTCAGCCACTACATAAATGGATTTGACATATGCGTAGTCTGCTGCTAAGATTTATGGTGAACATTTATTAAAGTATTAAGGAGCAATGAAGCTGTTCAGGGTTGTGCTACTATATATTTTGCTGCATATTTACCAAAATGGAATCCATAAACATAGTAAGGATTTCAGCAACTAAAACTAAAAATATTTTTTTTCCGTAATCCTTGTTATGCTTTGGAAATTCTTACATGACCAGACTGGGGGTAGGTGGCAGAGGAGGAGGGGGGAAGAAAGAGGCACATTCTACTATGCTAGAACTTAAATTGAATTTAAGTAGATTGAAATATTTGCTTTGATATGGATGCCTTCAGTATTCAAGGCATTTGATGTCTTAGCATAATATATGAATTAAATACTCTGAGCTATGCCCATAGAAGCACTTAGGCTCCTAAACCTGAGATATTGGTCAGTTCTCAGTTTAACTGCTCTGTGGCCCTGGCAAATGCCTATATTCCAGTATTCCAACATTCCAACAGCGTCTCCTTTTCCTCTTAGCAAAGTTCCTTGAGCACCTAAAAATCTGCTTCTGAGTGCTCCCAAGAGTAACTCAGTCTGTACCATACTACCCATCTAAGGATGAATTTGTGCTTACACATTTTCTTGGTTAGGAAAAATGATTCTTCTGCCTTATGTAGGGATCACCCACTCTGTCTTCAGCTGTGACTGCCTGTGGGTGCCTAGGGTAGCCTAGAAGCATGAAAGTGGGCATTACCACCTACTTTCCTGCAATACTCACCAGTTCTTCAGCAATTTGAGGTTCAGAGACTTCCTGCATGTAATTTTGTCTTGTATTAAATAGCTCTTGATCTGCATGCTTTTCTTCCAGCCTTTTAAAAAAAAACAACTTTGAAGAATTTCAGCACTCAAAATATTACTCTTAAACTATTGCACAGATAAAAAAGCTGTTGTATCAAGGAGCATTTCCATTCATTCATTTCGAACCTTTTAGGATGATTTTTTTTCTTTCTTTTCTTTAGGAGGTGACTGCTATTTACTTTTTGCACGCCATCTCAAATTTTGCAGACCTTCATTATGTTCCCTGTTCATCTCTTCCAGGTTGAAAACTATAAATTATCTATTTTTTTACCATACAAAAGCCATACTATACCTTTGAACATCACTTCCAGAGTTATTTGCATCTTTTCCATTTTAGTATGTTCTTTTTTACTAGAAAAGCTAGAACTAAATATCCAAGATTCAGATGTGCCATGGATTTAACTATGGCATACCAAGGCTTCTTCTTTTGATTTCTGTTCCTTTTGAAATACTTCCTGGCCTTCTACTTGCTTTCTCAATAATTATTCATAGCTTTATGCTTTCTGGAATTCATAATTATAAATCCACATCACAATCATGAATAGTAATAATTTGTTTAGATCCCATTTATATACAAGTAAACGAAGAATATGTTTTTCTCTACGTGCATTTCTTAATATTTATTAATATTTAATTTTGTCTGCCCTTTTATTATGAAGTTACTCGGTATTATGAAATCCTTCTTCGCTTCAGACCATCATCTTTCTTTCATTTAGTAATTTGTTTGTTACCATACTTTGGCCACCTCCCTCGTTTCGTCTCCTTTTTTGATTAATTTGTGGTTATGTGAAACAACACAAATACCAATGCAGAGCCACACGAGATGTTCCTCTGCTTTAAAAGCTGACTACTCCCACCATATTTCCTATATGTTACAGAATTTTTTATGCATGTGAAAACGTTCCTTTTTATTCTGACAGCTTAATTTCTTTAAGAGGCTTTGATGAAAGACTTTGCAAAATGTTATTTGAAAATCAAAGCAGACTACACCAGCTAAATGTCTCTTGCCAGTATGCTTATCAACTTGTTCAATGAATTTCTCTGGATTTTTGTGACGTGAATCATGCTGATTCTTCACAAATATGCAATTTCTAATCCATGTGGCTCCTCAATTTCATTTTTAGAAAGCATTCTATCCATTTACATGGTAAAGATATCAGATTTACCCATCTGCAGATAAGTTAAGGAGCCTAGGAGGCCAGGGAAGGACAGAGCTTAAAAGCATGGTGTCGTGATGCTAAAGCCCTTTGTGAAATTAAGCCATATTTGCAGGAAATAAAATTCATACAGACCATACAGATATTTTTAACCTGAAACAAAGTTTTGATGCTGATCTCTCAGGATAATTCATGAATCAGACTTTTCATGCTAGGATCTTAACTGGTTATTAATATTCTACCTGCCTAAATTTGCTTTCTCTTTCATTCCCTATATGAAAGTTATGTATTAACTTGTCTTCTTGGCTGCTAAGCAACCATGATAATACCTCTCACAGTCAGCCTAACAGATAGCCCTGACTGGTGTTTGCTTTGTCTTCTGGTGGTAATAGTACATGAATGTAAATAGGAGATGGTAGGAATGGCAATAACAGAACAAATGTCACTGGAATTTATGAGAAATCTAAAGTTAAAGCTAAGGATATATAGGTAGTTGAGAGAGTTTCATGACAGGGTCTGAAACTGAAGGAAGAGAAGCAATCACTGTTGTGGGAGTGAGCTGGCAACTCATTAATTGTAAATTAATTTCTGTATTTAACAGCTTATGAGCAGTGTTAATCATATTAGTGTCTGAGTTCTTATAACCAGCAGTGGATTTATTCTCAGATCATCTGAGTTACATTAGAAGCATTATTTCCTTTGATTTACTGAGGCACAAAAAGACATGTAGATCTTGCTTAATTTATCACCTATGTAAACCTCTATGAGTGAAGAATTAGGATCTTAAAATCCATCCCCACCAAAAATATAATTTAAAATATTAAATATTAGTATTTTGCATAAAGATACTTCTCTGGGTGAGACCAAATAGTAAGGATTTTGGATTTCATTGATCTCAGATGATTAACCTTCAATCTCACTGCAGTGATTTTGGAGTATCTATCTAAAATACTAATTACATTTTTTTTCTTATTAATAATTTCCTTATTTTAATGACTTTGATGGATTTTCTTCAGTGTGAAGCAAAGTTGACAAAGCTTCAGCATTACCTTTTACTTTTTACACAAAACTCCATCCATACACAAAAATTCCAGCAAATTTCATTCTTGTAGCAATTATTAAGATCTCTAAGCTGCAAACTGTGTTCTTTAGGGTGTCTCTTCAAAAGGGAAATTGTCGCTGTTGAGCGGATGTCGAAACAAAGAGAACTCGAGATCAAGTGGCAAAAGAGATTAATTTATTTATTAAATTCAGCTTTTATATACAAAATGGACTCTCGCTTGATTGGCCATTAGCTGTACGCCTCCCACAGCTAATTGGCCACCTGGATTCATGAGAGTTCGAACACCTTTACCTTAGTTTATATAAACAAATAGATTCTTTCTCACGAGAAAGAGGTTTCTGTGCTGTCACAGGAAATTGAGTGCATCCACACTGAAATTGTACAGGCAGCCTACAATACCCACCAGGAGATCAGCACCAAACAGCAAGTGTTATACTCAAATGTGCAATGCTTGCTCAGATGCCGACACCAATATCAGGACTGCCATGATAGTTCTTGTTACCTTACGTGTTCCTTACCACTGAAATGAATCCACCTGTTAATAAACAACTGAAACCCTATTAGATGGTGACAAATTTTGTCTAATAATACAGTACTTAGCATGTTATAATAACAGTTTTCCTCTTCTGAATGTTTTGCTAACTTTACCAGAAGAAGCTAGAATTAGAAACAATTACCTCAAGGTCAGTCGTTCGTTTCACTGAAAATAAATTCTCAAAAAAAGTCAAAGAGCACTAAAATCAATTAAGAAAGTACAAGGTGATAATGGAACAAAGGTAAGAATTCTTTCTACAGAATATAAACTTAACCTGGCAAAAGAGATCAAAAGCAAGAAGTGCTTAAAGGTGAGAACATGGTATTGAAATATCCTGCATGTTACTTGTGGTTTATTTGCTACCTTATTGTCTGATTTTAAACAATAGTTTTATCCAATTTCTGTCTTATAATTCTAACTGTCTTTTGACAAAAAGATCTTGCCATCTTCCCATTTGCAGTAGGAAATGGGAAGATTTATACTCTATACTTACAGTGATGCAAGGATTTGTTTTTAAATAGGACATGTTAAAATTTGATATCAGTGTTCCAAACAAGAATAACAGGGTAGGAAAAATCTTTATGTTTTAAAAGGTTATTTCTGATTAATGCTGTCAATATTGATTTCAAAAATGTGACATTTTTCTTATATACAGTAATTTTATAATAATAAATACACAACAACATTTTAAAAATTACAGTGCAGGTGCATACTTTTAAAATTTGGGACCTTGAACTACAGGTGCAATATCAATTTCAGTAAAACTCCTTGGCAGATCAGTTTGTTATATTCTTCACATGTCATAACATCTGATGTGCTGTTTTACATGTTTTAGAAAGTGGAAATTTCTAGACATAAATTATTGGAGAACATTTCATTTTTGAAAGTAATTAGGAAGTCCATGCAATATGACAATCTCCCGGGTACAAAACTTGATAGAAGTATATCAAATCTTTCTAAATGGTACTTCTAATGTTCAACAGAGTTGTTAAGGAAGTCCACTAGACAGAATAAAGAGGAATGGTTGGAAATATATAAGGAGGGGAATTTGGAACATTTTTCATATAAAATGTCGTTTTCAGCAATGAAAGCTGGGATAGTTGAAAACTTCATTGATACTTACAGGAAATTGAATATATGTACGTGAATGATTTTTAATAAGACAGATGATTGTAATTGCCATAAAAATAATGGTTCACTCTTTACATAAATAACATTTGAAAAAATAGAAGGCATTCCAGCAAAGCCAACTAGAATAAAACAATAATTGGAAAAATCACCTTATGGAGAAAGTGCTAGGGGTCACAAAGAAGACACACAGACATTTTCTGCAAGGTGCTGGACTGGTCTAGAGCGAAATTAATACAGTAAAGTGAGCACAATCTGAGGTGTTGAGAAGCTGGAGAGATAAAATCTGTCTGGTTTCATCCTACAGCTGTTAAGAGTATCCAGTATATTCTGGATGCTGTATAGCCTTACTCTGCAGATCAAGTCCTCTTATTCAACTTATATATTAAAAATATAAGATACAAGATGCCTCAGCATTTGTCCTTAATTCTGATCTAAGATTCAATTTATTTTCCATCCATGAAAAGGATGAAAGATGGTTTTTTCCCCCTAATACTCAGATACTCGGGTATCTGTCTAAGACTCAATGACTAATTCAAAAATATACTAGATAGATCTTACTGGAAATTTGTCTTCAGAGTATTTTTTCTAGGAAGAGAATGGGTTCAGCAAAGGAACCAAAGTTTTCATGAGAATGTTTTCTAGAATTGAGCTTGAAATAAGATCTACTTCAGAATGGATTGGTGATTGTAGCACTCAGTTGAATTTAAAGCTATCCTTCGCCTCACCCCACTTCTTCCTGACTCAGCTAATAGTCAAAGCCTGTGTTTGAAATCATCCCTGGCAGATGCCCTAAACCCTCAGTTCTTCCAGTCCAGACCATCAGCAATTCTAAGATCCTTATTCTTTTTGTAAGATAAACAGCTTTTTGTACATAAAGTTTGCACAAATTAAACTTCTGCCTTAACTGTTTGCAGGCTAGTCACTGTATCAAGTGAGGAAAGGTGCATCTGGGTTTACTCAGTCTCCATGTCTTTCACTGGAACCCTTAGTGCTCACCTGCAAACATTTTCTTCGGTTGCTCTGTTTGTCTATAGCAGTGAGAGAAAACTTCAGCACACACGTACAAGTATTTATTTTTATACATCAATTGACGGACAAAAATGCTCACATGAAGTAGCAGACTGCATACAAAATGGTGAAAAATAACAACTGGAACAACTAAATTACAAAATGAAAAAGCAAAAATGCTCACACACTGTAGGAAAGAAATGAAAACAAGAAATGTTTTATTTTTTCTGTTTTTCAAAAAGAAAGCTGATGTAACAGATCATGCTCTAGTGCACTTTCCTCAGTGCCAGAGCTATGAAAAGTAAAAATGGGTTCATGTAAATTTTAAGCCTCCAGGTTCTCACTCCTGGGGTACTACACTCACCAATGATTAGTTCAGAAGCTTGGCAGACAGTAGCGCTTTGCCTGCAACTGTGCCAATGGGAATTACTCAAGCATAGAGACTAATCTCAGATAAAGCAGCTGTGAGGAAAAGTCACAGACAGAAGGCCTTTTAGGGACATACAGCCAAATTCTTAGTTCTTGTCACTTAGCTAGCACATCACAACATGAGTAAAAAAACATATACAAATATATATATATATGTATACAGAGTATGATATTGGTGTTGGGTTTTTTTTATCCTGGAAAAAAAAAGTGTGAGTTGTATTTCTAAGCAACATACTGTCATCACAGAAGGCTATTTTTAGGTTATATCCTCAGTAGTGGAAATCTGTATTTTCTGTGGAGCTGTGATGATAATTTTTGTTCATAATCTGGCCTCTTTTTTTTTTAAAGGTTATACTCAAATTGCCAAAATAATACAAGCATTACACAAAGTGTTTCCTAGCAGAGACTAATCAAGAGTTCAAGTTGATTTTGGTGCATTCACTCCATCTGGAAAATGTTTCCTCTAGCAGCTCCTACGAGAAAGAGATTGACAGAGTCGGAACTCAGCATGAGAGTGAAATTTTTGAATTCTCTTGCATCTTAGAGAGCATGTAGGTTAACCACCATCTTAAGATGTTGTGCAGGTAGCACAGCCAGACTGTGAAGCACAGAGATCAGAGGTAACTTCATCCCCTGTGAGCTGAATGTAAAGGAAAGCAACATCTGAAAATTTAGGTTAAAGTGCCCAGTTATAGTATGCATTACTACAATTTTAAGGAGGAAGACAAGTTAGAGCAATGGGTAGAGCTATTAACTTTTGTCTCTTCATGTGTTTTCAAAGACCATATGCTCTCATGCAGTTAAAAACAGCTTCCTAACAGCGTTACTATCAAGGTGACTTTGATTCTACTTGCACCAGTCCTCTGTGGTTGCTTTCTGCAGTGCTTTAAACCAATAGGGATCTGTGACATTATTTATTAGAGAAACCGCTGTTCTTTGGATTCTTTAGATCTTAGGTAAGAGAGTTCAAAGCTGTCAATCCCTTTAAGGGAGAAACTTAGAAAGGCAAAAAGAAAAAAACAACATACCCAGGGAGTGATAGGAAGAAAGTAGATGTCAGGACTCTTCCTTAAATCGTAGAAGGCATGGAAAATTTAGCACACCTGCTATTTACTGCGGAATAAGACAAGTAATTAGGTACATATCCCTGTGTAATTTTGAGATGTAGGAATCCACTCACTACTTCTTTGTGACTTCTAAAAAGCATCATGAAATCTTCTCATGCTTGTTGACAGTACTTCCCCCAGTTCAGAGGCCATTGCGCTGTCTATGTCTATAGATTATGTCATTCAATCAGTAAAGAACCCTTTGCTTGCAGTTTCCTTAACTCTGGCACCTGTTAAGTAGGGCTGCAGTGCTTACTGGAATATCCTATTCCCATATTGGTCTGTGCTCACTCAACCTGTTTTACATGATTATATTAACTTTTAGCAAATATCTTCACCAAGGCATAATGAAACAGTGTATTTTCCCAAAGTTCAGAAGAATAATGTGAGATGTCTGGATAAAGTAATCAGTAAATGTGTCTTTTCTCTGCAATATTATTTAGCACTTGAGGAGATGGATGGAATGCTTTAACATAAAAATAGAAACTGGTATTTTTCGAAGCATGGCATTTTCGCTTTTGCTTGCTGTCCAAATACTTCTCATTGAAAAGTGCCAGTGGCCTAAGCACTCTACCTCATAATTTTTTAATACTTTCCTTGGTATCATACAACATTTAATGATTGAAAGTAATTTTTAAAGCATGGCTTTATAAACAGTTTCATTTGATGAAAGGAAAGAGGAATAACATTCCTTGTTTCTACCGAAAGTGATTAGGATCAAAACTAATTTTCAGCATTCATAATGCTCATAATTCAATATATACAGACTATTTTTGGATTAATAAAATTTTAAAATGCTAATAGGAGATAATTGTGGCTTTGCCAGAATATTATTATGCCTAAGATGCTCCAGTTCTGTTTCTCCATAGCGTGCTGAGAACCTACTGGCATGCCTTGCTCTTTTGCATAAGCATAAAGCTTAGCCTACAGCATTTTATTTCCTTTTACCATTATCAACAAGAGTGTAGCTATAAATATTAACTTTCATGAAATACATTTGTTGCAGAAACATAACCAAAAAACTTCCCTGTCATCTTATGCTAAATTATTACTTGCTCTCTACACCAGATGTTCTTCTGCCTGTGAGACTGCTCTTGTTTGGGGAGACACTTAGGACCTGATGGAGTGACAGAAGGGTGATCAGAGATAGGAGTGGGACACATATGAAAGAGTTTCAAGATAGTCAGAGGCCAAAACCAAAATATTTTCTCTCTTTTTGGAAACAGTCTTATTTTATTCTACATATACAGTGAAGCTGCTGTGGTAAGTGCAGGGATGATGAATGTTAAATTAGAGATAGCAGCTTCAAGCTATCTATTAAATATCGCTCAGTTTGTATAAACCTCTTCAAAGGTTTCAAAAGAACATGTCTATAGGATCTTCAATTATCTTGCTCAGGAAGACTTTCTCTCTTTTCCATACAAAGTGCCTGGTTAAACATATTTAAGGCAACAGTGACAAGTTAAATATCATATAATGTGTCACAGCTGTGTTGTCTTATACAAGATCATCAAGGAGTGAATCACTTCAGTGTCTCTGACAGACCAAGGTGTATCTTGAGAGCTTTGTGAATGCAGCAGAGCAAAGACAGCGCTGTTTTGGCAGCACTTCCTGTGGCAAACCAGTTGGGTGCTCACCAGCCTGTGCACTTGCATGCAAACAGCATCTTCCTGTAGCATTTCAGGGGTAGCATGGCATGGCAGAGCAGAACACAGCATAGCACCAGCTCAGGGCTTCAAAAGCAGGGAAAAGCCTGAATGGATGGATTGCTAAACCTGAAGTTTTCAGCAAGATTAGCCAGAAACCGCAATCCTCTGGAGTGCAAAGGTTTGACAGAAACCCCTTTGCAGTCTTTTGGCAAAAGGGTTCCTAAGCCTAAAGCCTGGTTAAAAAAAGCACTTCGGCCCCACCCACCCTGGCCAAAGTAGCTCCCAAGGAAATGGGTGAGTGCACAGCAGTTTGACAGATTTTTGGCAGGCAAGATTTATTCAGAGCCTTCCTGACTTTCTGTCAGGACTTTGGTAATGTTGAAATGTGGTTTGTTAAATATTTGATTTTGAGGAATTTGCATTCTTCAACAGATGATTTTTCAGCTGAAGAATTTCTGTCAGGTTCTGACAAACTTTCCTTTACTTGGCATATTTGACCTTTCAGGAACTCTCCTGCTAGTTCTGACACATATGGCTCAACTCAGTGCCATGAAGTGCTTCGTTTTCACTAGCAAAAAATTGTTCCTTTATAGTGAGAGATGGTATATAGCATTTAAAATCACAGTCTGCTGTAACTCACAGTGTACCTCTGTTCAATTTAAGTGTACATCATTTAATTTCACCATTACTCACCACGAGTGGATTGGGACATGAATCCCAATTATTGAATCTTCTCCTATGACAAAAACCAGGAGGACATATTTTCTTGCAAAATATAAATATTATCTGAAAATAGTCGTCTTGGTTTTTAATGTGGTTTGAAAAAACAGCAGTGACAACTTGACATTGAAATAAATTTAATTTTGTTTCTAATTAAGCAGAAATGAGTACAGAAATTCAATAAAAGCAAGCAGTAACTGGGGGATTGAGTCAGTTACCTTTTTCTATTATACTATAATCATGTTATATAGAGAGGCTTTCATGACCTTTAGAGCCACTTGAGAATCTAACAAACAGCATCAGGTCCCACTCTGTCAGCAGCAAAGATTTTTATAAATGTAGTACTGTTACTACCAGTAAGATTTTGTGCTTTTATATGTCATTTTGGTTTAATCTAGAATTTTAAAATGTTCTAACATTTATTTTTATACCATACATTAAGCTGTTGCTTAGTGAAGCAACTGCAACATTCAATATATATATAGTGCATGGACTTATGCCACTAACCTCATCTTGTTTCCATGGTTTTCTCTTGTTCTCCACACATCTAGTCTGTTTTTAAATCGGGTGTTATACATATCTTTGGGAGGAGGAATTATCAGGCAATCGCAAACAGAAAGAGAGCCGGAGCCTTAAGCTTATATTGCTACCTGTTTAAACTGGAATAATCAGCTAAAAGACTGGGAATTGGGATGCTAGGAGTCTATTTATGCTTCTATCACCAAGGCATTCTATGAACTGAGGCAAATCAGTTAAAAAATGGCACAGTAAAATTTATCTTGAAAGGCTTTTGCAGAGCCACCAGCAAAACTGTATTTCTTCATGCATATTTCTGGTGAATTGTTTTCTTTTCTTGTAGAAACTGTGCTTTGAAAATAGTTGGTTTTCATTTGTTTGGTAAAAGCAAAATCGAAATGCCTTTTACTGCCAAAAAGTTAGCTTGAAACTGAAAAAAATCCTTATTTCTCAGTAAAAAGGAACTTCTAGGGGAAAAAAAAGATATTGAATAAACCGTTTTCTGCTAGGGAAGAGATGCTTTAAAGGAAATTTTTTTATCAGTTCTGGTACTGTATGTCTGAGATATCTTACCAAAACAGGCAGCCTAAAATGAAATGTGGGCAGGTGGTAGATGGGATAACCCATCCTTATAAATTATGCTGGAGTGCTATTGTTCAATGCTTAGGGAAAGAAAAGTTCTAATGGTCCAACTGATCTCTAAGATTCTCTCTACTCACTTGCAAATTTGTCATAATATTTACGTCTGGCTTACATAAGCATGAAAACCACCATGGAACATTTGTAGATATTATATAATAAAAATTCAGAGACTGAATGTACATTTGGTGAAACAATTTTGAAATATCAGAAACACAGAGATTATGACAAAAAAACCTGCTAAAATAAACCATACATTGATCAGGAGTTGTCATGTTTCTCATATTTTAAATTACAACAAAAAGTGAAAAAGGCTTAAGGAGAAGAATTTTCCTCCATTTCTGTTGTCTGTGCCTGTAATCCTGGCCTACACTGTTGGGACAGATATCAGTGCATGACATCTAGTGGTAGATGAAAGAGATCCATCGATCTCTGCTATCAAGGAAAGGTTCTTAAATTACTGCAGCCACATGTACCCAGCAAAAGGAAGATTATTCCTATTTAAAACCAGGTGACCATATAAGAAAAATTTATTATTTAAGCATACCTGCACAATGCACCCAGATTGCACTGGAGAATCCATTTCAAGAAGCTGATCAGCATTCTCAGCTGAGGGATATGCTTTAGCTTTCTGAATTCCCTTCACTAAGTTCTTTTGTTTCTCCTTCCCCTTCATTTTCTTTTTCCCTCCTGGCTAAAAAACACAGTTCCTAAAAATGGTTTGATGTGTGTTTTCAGAATGACTTTTTCTGAAAAATTGATGCTTTACTAAGAAATATTTTTCCAGCGGTTTTTGTAATTTTCTAAAAATAGGAAGACTTCCCTGATTGAGAAAAAAAAAAAAAACAAACAACAATACCAAGATGGAATAGTGTTTTATCTGGACAAAACAAATATATGCTCATAAAGCACCAGATTATCTTATTTCAAATGAGATTTCAGATGAATTGACCTGATAACAGAATGTTAAATGGAAACACTCAGCCCAAAATACTAAAATTAGCAAAAGTGTTGACAACTGAAAACAGGACTCTTGTTAAATAAATTCATGAGCAACTGTAACTGGATAGTGCCAGTCATGTCGTTCTAAGTCAGCAACGTCTCCCATGTCTCCCATGTATTTCTCTAATATAAAATTCATTTAAGTTCTTGCAAAGTTAGACTATTTGGAAAACAATATGTCAACCACTGGGTGGGAATGATGTGGGTTTTTTTGTTTGGACATATGCATGCTAATCCTGATTTCATCTGACATACTAAACAGCCATAAAATGGAAAATATTTGCAATAGAATGTCCAGCCTTGGAGGTGTAATGGCTTCTTTCCACCAAAAGCAATGAAGCCAAGAGCATGGAAGGTTTAGCAGGTACAAATGGCATTGTAGCCCTATGTATGAACAAGTGGGGAAAAATCTGGGCTGAGCTGGGTTGATAGAGGGAGGCAGTTGAGGCTCAGCTGTTATTCAGACAAACGTCTACATAAATAGGCATGGGCATGAATCTGAATTATCATTCTGAACTCTACCTCCTGGACCATATAGCAGTAATAACCATTAACCTTTTCTAAGGTCTGAATACAAAGATCATCCATTTAACATAATGGCAAAGACATCACAGGGACAGAATACAGCACATAAAGAACAGAAATGAACTGTGAAAGGACAGTGCAGAGAGAAATTTCTACTCAGCCTCCTTCAGTAACAACGACCTTTGCAGAGTCCTTAGTTTTACTTGGAGTTCATACAGCTGCTGAAGAAACATTCAGAAATATTTGTTACATAATGTGAAACAATAATGCAGCATGAGTTACTTTGGTAAATAGTAATGTCTAATTAAGCTGCAATCAGTGTATCTTTTGAATCACACTTTTTCTAGTACCTCTGCAAGATGGCACTAAAAACTCCTTATGATGATCTGTTTAGAAAGGGGCAAATACAATAAAAATAGTAAAAAGATGACCTTTTGTGCAGAGCTGCCATTGGAATTGTTGCCATTACCCATTTGAAGGATTGGGAATTGCAGCAAGATTGGGTAAAGAACAAAGTGGTAACTGTAGATGTAAAATAGGCCAGAAAATGCTTGTTCCTGTAATTCCTCCCAATTTTCCTTCCTTGATCAACCCCCTCACACACACACACACATATTTGCATGCTCTCTCTCTTCCCCTCTGGCTGTCTCCAGGGTAACAGCAGGGCTGGGATTCTGCTGCTGCTACTGCATGTTTTGGATGCTTCCTTTGGACAGGGAACCACTCACCTATCCCTGCTGGGGCTTGGATGCTCCAGCATCACCCACCAGCAACTCTCCAGGTGTCTGAAGGGCCAACAGCTGTAAGACACCCTGGGCTGCAAGTACCATATGTACGCTGCTATTTCTTTTGGCTGTGGGTGGTTTATGATGACAGGTGCTGAGGACAAGGACAGGTGCTTTCTAGCACATTTGTACATAAGGCAGAGGGATTAAATACATGCAGGTTCATTTGTGCAGGCAGCTACCAACTCAAGACAAAAAGTGCACCATATAATGAGTCCCTAGAAACAGGACTGTCCTCTTTTTGGAACTGGCAGAAGAGGTACATTGATGCTGAAAATATTGTGGTTTGCAATGTCTCCAGGCAGTAGTCATACTACTTACTGCAACAATCTACAAATCCCCACAGATACATAGGTCAGCTCTGATGTACCATGAAAGTCAAGGGTACAGAGACACAATCTTGCCCAGTTTAGATTTTTGATAGAATAAGAAGGAGTTAAATATGTGCAGAGGAAACAAAAAACCAGAGGAAATAAAAGTCCTCTGTTTCACCAAATCTCATGGAAATGAAGGTGAACTCTTTACTGTGTGCTGGTAAGCACCTTTTCAAGTTGGGAAGTGAAAGCCTAGTAGTAAATATTTATAAAAGATCATGGTTAAAGACTGTCACAGAAGATTCATGAAGAAAGAAAGAAACCTATTTCGTTCCATGTTTTTTAATAACACTTAACACAAGTGTGTACCTGATGCAGGCCAATAATTTTTGTGCCAAGAACATCTCTCACAAAATGAGATTTTGCTCAGTGGTGTATTACCCATTATGTTAGGTTGTCTGAACAACTTTATATAATTTGCATTGGTCCAATGTGGTTCTATTACCTTTAATTAAAAATGCCTTTTTTTCTTTGCAATGTTTTACCTTCTAATGAGGAGAGAAATCAGAACTGTTGCACAATGGAAAGCAGACCATGCATATGGAAATAGGAAAGATTTGATTCTCTTTACTAAGAGGATAACTTTAGGAAGCAGAACAAGAATGCTAAACTCAAAAACTGGATCTTAGAACTTAAGTAATGCTAGCTGGAATTCCAAGTTCTGTGCTTATGACATAATAATAGCAATAATAACACCATTTTTCATTCATAACTTCTGTATAAAAATTTGTCCTACAGCTGTGTACCCACAGTCATCACTGAAATAAATTTAGCTCAGCGATAAATGTTGGCAAACAAACAGATCAGAGAAAATCAGCATGCAGCCCAGCAAATGAAACAAAGACAAATTTTGGTCAAGGACTCAGGGACAAATCCTGCTGACAGTGAAATTGCTGTAGGCTATTTAATGTCCATGCAGCATAGAAAGACCAATGTATAGTAAATGCCATGGCATTCCATTTATTTGCTCCTTATATACTGTTTAAATGCTTGCCATGAAACACAACCTTTCCAGCAGTGCTCTTCTTCATTCACCATTCTAGTGCAGAGATTATTTTTTTGGTTCATTTGCATGCCAATTATCCACATCATTCTTTTACCTATTTCTTTCACATAAAGCTTTAGATCTTTTTAGCTGTTTTCTTATGAAATATGTCCAGTCAGTCAGCAAAGGTCACTAACTAGCTTATCTACTACCTCTATTCACCTATTTCTACTGTGACACCTATTGTTGAAAACAAGTTAGGAAGCACTTGTCTTGTGCCTAAAGAGCTAAGTTAATATTTCACACACATGCTCAAAAGAAGGTTTGTCTCAAAATCTTCAAATGATAGCTGTTCATGTAATCATATGTTTCTGTTAGTGTTAAATCTCTCTTGCATGTTTTGTCCACATATTCTAATTACACTCTCGAGTTTCATGTTGTGGTTAGTGTTAAATAATCTTCCTGAGTCAAGTGATGTCCTTTAATATGTTTATAATTCTATTAAGCTTCAATACTAATGAAGGTATTAGCATGTAAATGTATTTTTAAGGTCATCATCAAGTTAATTCAATGTATGGATAGCAATGGATTCTTTTTTTCCACTTGTTTTCTTTAACTATTTTTTTTAAACTTAGAGCTTTTGTGTGTGTGTGAACGAGATCATTAGAAAAGTATCTCTCTCAAGCTTAAATGCCATATAACAAAAGCAGCCGAGATTTGAATAAGTAAATTCAAACAAAAAACAGAGGACAAGAGAGACAGACGTCACTGATGTATGTGTGCCCACTGGGAAGTAGTTGGATGGTGAACAGGAATGTAGTGAGCCTGGGCTGTGGCAGAAATAAAGAAGTAAAATCTAAAAGGAAAACGAAGGAAAGAAAAAAGAAAGCAGGAACCCCTGCAGCCATTGCATTTGACTTTCTAATAATGTCAGTCTCAGAGGAGAGGAGAGATGGAAATGAGAAAGGGTGCACTTGCAATGCAGTCATTCTTGCTGTCATTGCCTTTATGGCTTTTCAGCAGGCCACAAAAGGCCAATCCACTAGAATATGAATGAGATACAGTCATGGCCCCACCAAGTAAGTAGGAGGCACGAGACCTCCCTGTTTGGGTCCTAATAGCTTTTTCTGGCTCAGTAATCTCTCACTATAAAGGAAAAACAAGACAAGACAAATGAAAAATGATCCTTACTCCACATATACTGTCTATGCTTGCTTTTCTATGATTATTGTTCTGAAGGGCTTCAGAGAACTGGAAGATTTAATAGTCAACAGGGATTTGATGAAGTAAACCCCTCTGAGAGGGAGTTTTATTCCCATCAACTAGTCCTCTGTATTAAATATGTAATAGTTATTATTGTTATGCGTGGAAAGATCTGACAGATAGGCATGGGGAATAAAAATATTAAAGGAATAAACAATTTAAACAATTGATGTTTTACACTAATTATGTATCTGAAATTCCTTAGGAGAAAAGAGAGGTGCTCTAAGAGAAGATGCATTAGTTGACACCATCCTCATATCGAAGCCATATCTACTCTCCCTTTCTTAACAATTAAACCAAAGACAGCTTACACTGAATTCAGCTGTGATCTTTGAGCTCATGTGACACATTACCAAACACATATTTAAGATTCTGGTACATTGTTCTGTCTCAGGAGCTGCACAGGGTTCAGAAATTGTAAATCACAAGAAAAATTTCAGCTGGCAGAGGAGAGTTCTGTGTTACTTGGCAGACCACTGTCCAGAGTACCTCAAGCACACTCACCCTGGAACCAGTAGTGCAGCCACATGATGGGATAATCTTACTGATGAAGATTATGCTTTTTTGATTTAGCTGGAGAAAGTTAGTTCTGTTTGAACGTGAATTGTATCATCCAGATGTGCCTGTTCAGTTGAAGGCAGCTGAGGGATACATACAGGATCCATGATCTGGTGTGGTGTGGAGGTACACGGTGTACTCTGCAGATAACCAAGGATCCTCTGAAGGCAATGCTAGCTCAGGAAGCATGGGAGCAAGCTTTACTCTAGCCCACGTGTTCCTGTTGACAATAAGATAGTTACTAATTGTAACTTTAGCTAATTAATTATGTCCTATAAGGATCCCAGTATTACTAGTTCCATTAAGGTCAAGGGAAAATGTGGACAACAAGGTTAGGTAATTTGGACCAAAGCCATTTCAGAGTGTTAGAGCAATGTTTATGACACAAAATGCCTTGCTAGATCATGTAAGCTTGTAGTCTGTGCTGCTGACAGCCTTATGAACTAACAGGAAGCAGAAGTGCCAGAGCTGCAGACTAGACTGAATTAACTGCACATACAAAAAATCACCAGTTTGAGATACGTGTGATTTAAACATTGTATACACTTCAGTGATATTTACTTCATTACACTAAGTCTTTGTGCCTGTGAAAGGTAGAAATATTCCTTGACATAGGACTTCACCTGATATTACTGTCAGAAAATCAGTTAGGATTTTTTTTTTTTTTAAATACACTTAATTTTGTATCTCTAAATTATTTGAAAGAAAATAGTTGAATAAAATGGGGAGGGGGGGGGGATTTTTTACCTTGATTAATCAAGAAGATAGCGGTGTTAGAAAAAATGAATCTCTGGCAATGTACATCACCCTTGGGATTTTGGATTATACATTTGGACAAGGAGGATTAAGTTGTTTGACAAAATGTTTTCCTTGGACAATATGAATTTGATTAAGGTGATTCCTGAAGGATGAGAGTCAAATCAGTTTAACTTAGTTCTAGAGAAATTAAACTGAGAAGATTGATCTATATTTTAATAAAAAGCATTCTGTAGTGCTATTATGTTCACTGGCTGAAACTAAGAGGATTTACTACTATCTACACAGCACAACCATAGGTTAAAAAAATATAACTTTTGCATGTAAACTATGTCTCTTTAATTCAGTTTAAATCTTGGACAGTACCTATTCATTGTTTTAAATATGCAAATAAAATCTTTACCATATTCCAATTCTGATGGATCCAGTTTTTAGCAGGAAAAGAAGCAGAATAGTAATTTGTCCTGATGCGCTCAGTGCAAGGCTGAGCTGGGAACAGAAGCTACTAATTTGCTCTTTCAGCAATAACTGTCTCACCAACGGCATTGAAAACCATAATCTGATTCTCAAGTCATCTTTAATGAGGTTGCATATATGTATCACCGTGTTCTAGGACAACATGCTTTGAACCACTGACTTTGCCTGTCTTTACTACCATCTGTTTATACTGGATTTTTAATTTTTCTTCTTGTTTCTTCTCCTCATTTCTGATACAAATTAGATTACTATAACCCTTCCTTCCTGCCCTCCCTCCCTCCTCCTCCTCCTCCTCGATAAAGGTATCCATATTTTAGGAAAGAATTACAAGAGTATTTTTTTGTCCAGAGTTTAGATTCTCCAATGCATCACTTTAATATCTTATCATCTTTACTCATATTTTAAGGAGCTAAACATGTAAAGGCTGAAAAAGAAGCAATAAAATTGTAAATTATCCTAAGTCCATATCTCCCACCCACACCTGTTCTACTTCAACATCTGCCCTCCAGCACCATCAGGGCAAGAATGAGTCATTGAAAAACTGTAGTAATATGACAACTACAGATGGAAACTTTTAAGTTACTTGATTGCCCCTAGCAATCTTTCCAAGATGAAAAGAAGTGACTTCCTCTGTTGCATGATGCCATCAAAATTTTTCACATACAGCTTCAATCAACAGGATGCCCATTGTGTAACACTAACATCTCATACCTGAACCTTTTTAATTTTCTGTTCTTGAGTTGCCATGGAGAACTTTTTGTCTTACTGAATTATGCAATTTGCAAGATAGTCATAATGTCCCTTTGTGTTCCTCCAATATATAGAATTTCAGGCAGCTTAAATGTGCATGCATTGCTGTCCTAATTTCACCCAGGACAGGGTTAATTTTTACAGTAGCTGGGAAGGCATCATGGCCTGATGTTATTCAGAACATTTCCTGAACCAGGAAAGAGAAAAAAAAATTATTTTGAAGTAAAGTATTATATCAGAATCTGTATTTATAGCATCTTCACATGGTTCAAGTACAGAAGTCATAATATATGAACACATGCTTTATGTGTATGTACATGTATGAACATAGTGTGAAGAATGTGTGAATATAGTACACTTTTTGATGAGGTGGAGAAAAATATTTGAAATGCTGTGTTCATAAAAGAAGCTGAGTTCCAACACAGGGTAGTTCAACTCTTCTGTTTGATAGAAATACTAAATACGGACAAGTCTGAGATAAACCTACAGTTTATACCTAATTAGTTTTAATTTGACATTAGGGTGGCAAATTCTGAGTGGCAATGAAGGGAAAGAACTGCTGAGTGAATATTTCTCAGGAAAAGTACTAAATTAAATAACATTTTGGTTTATTTTATAACAATAATTTGTTACTAAGAAGTATTTGGATAAGGTCTAGAAAAATACATACACTGAAACTATAAGCTTTGAGTTTTTCATGACTCCCTTCACCTGAGAATTTATCTCTGAAATGTAATACTTGACATTCATCTTTCAGTATTTACTTGTTCCGAGAATCCAAAATGATGATGCATAACCCAAGTAACCAAGCACATCTGAAATGCTGAATGCTACACCGCTTAATGTGCATTCAGCAAAGTATTTCACAGTTTTTGATTAACAACTCTCAATCAACTTATTGATTATATACGTATGAGAAATAAGGACTAAACAAGGCTGCTTTTCAAACAATTTATTTATCAAAATGGGTGTTACAGTCATAACATTATTCATTAGGAGTAGTTTGAATAACTGACCTGAAATGCATTATTTAACAGGAATAAATATTTAAAACCAATATATTTAATCAAAGGTGATTTAACCACTGCTTGTCACCAAAGAATCCATTGACAATTGTCCTTTCCTGTTGAATGAATCAACATAATGAACAACTGCTGAAGCAAAAGGAACCATCATTTATCATTAGAACAATATACTGTATGTGTGAGAATGTCAAATTCATCCTAGAGACATCTCAGTTTTACTAAACCAGTGCATTAAATACAGTGGAGAAATAATTGTAGCAATAGAAAGAACAATCACTTACACGTTGTTAAGACAATGATTAGTCACAGAAAAATTACTAGATTGACAAATTTCTACTCGCTTAAGGCACTTTTTAACCTCCTGTTTCTTTTAGGCAAGGAAGACAGTGGAAAGACTAGAGAAATAAAACAGAGAAGATGAAAAATTGTTTAAAAAAACCAGTAAGTAGCAAAAAGATAGAAACCCAGATTTGTCTTTCAGTGCATTTTAATTAGTCACTGACCAGTTTTATATGCGGAAGATAAATATCTGAATCCCTCAAATTTAGAGCTTTTGGGTTAAAAATATTGACCTTCAAGTTTGGAGCACTGAAAGAAAAAAAAGATGAAATTTATTTTGGCTATTTCCGTTGTATAACCTATACATGTGTAAGGTATATGCAATACAGGTCACAATGGACCTATGTATATGGACATGTGTTTGTGTGTGTCTGGTGTCTGTGAAGGACATAATGTCATGTTTATCAAAACCCAGTCCAACAGGGGTAAAGGCATGGAATGGCGTTTTTGTGGAATTTAAATTTAGAGTACCAAATAAGGTGCTTATTTCTGGGACTATTGCAGATTTTATGGGTTTTTTTTCCTTAACAGGTTGTCTTGGTTTACTATAAAGATAGAGTGGAAGTAAAGAAAGAAAATAAAACTCCACAATGTTTTGTTGTTCAAAGTTTTAATTTTTTAGTTTTTGTTTTTGGTTTTTTTTAACCAAACCTGAATGAGCAGATATGTATTGTTTTAGTGATTTTCATCAGAGAGCTGTGAGTGGTGGTTATGAGCTATGAGATAGCAACTAGGATGACATAAATGAAGTTGTATTGATGATACTGTTGTATCATGGTGTGAAGCATTAGCTGGTTCTTTACTCAACAAGTCAGAGAAGGAAATACAATGTTATGGTAGATGAGTTTTTAGATATCACATAAATATCTCTCTAGAGTGTCTGATTCATTTGCCTTGCTTATATGCTCAGGATTATATTGTTCACTTAATTTAGAGTCAGACAGGACCTTCCTTCTTGATTAGACTGATAAGTTTCTAATGCTGGTTATGCTTTCACTTTCCAACCTTTCTCTATACAGCATACTTATGATGATTTGGATACAATCTCTTGAGAACACTTCAGTCTCTTTTCTGATGATTTCCTATCAAAATCTGCTAAGAATACAAAAGCACAAGCCTTTGAATCATAAGAAATATAACCAACACTGTAGTAAATGAAAGAAATAACCTGTTGGTGTGTCTTTTTTGGTGGTAAGCATGTTTGTTTCTTAACATAACACCAACCAAATATAGGCAATAGTGTCACAGATGTTCAAGAGGTTTACTCCAAATTCCGTCTAGCGCAAATCTAGCATGGTTAAAAATTTTAGACTTAATAAATTGGACTACATACACTAAGTGAGCATTTATGGTTAAACTAAGTGGCCTAATGGTTCCTTCTGGACCTAAATGCATCTGAATGTAGAAGTTGATATGCTGCTTGAATGAGGGAAGGACAGCTCATTTCTTTTTCACACAGCAGAAGGCTCTGGCTCATAAATAAATATCAGACATGCGACTTATTCTTTAAGCACCTAAGGTCTCTGTTTCTTTGCTATCTAAACTTGGGATAGCTTGACTACTTATACCATCAAGAAGTTTATGTCTTTGTTTATCAAAACTTTCAGCTCCATTCCTTCCCTTTTTCAATGCTTATTCTGCTAAAAGTGCATCTCATTTCATGCAGGCAAACTTGAAAAGCTGCCCTCAAGAGAAAGCTTTTCTTCTGCATGAACCAAGACAGAGTTACCTTCTTCTGGTAGGTTTTATTACACTAAACTGCCTTGACGGGTTATCAGGGAGAAATATTCAGCCAATCCAGCTTTACACACTTAACTCAGTGGGCTACAGTGGTTGACTAAAGTCAGCACATATGAACACTTGCTTGCATTGCTCCCAGCTGAGGATGCACAATGCAGCACCTGACATTTGATGAGTTCTCAGTGGTAGACATTTCATTATTGCAAAAAAGATGTGTGTGGTATAGATGTACAGAATTACAAGAATATATAACAGGAGAAAAGAATCTGTTTAGCTTTAATAACCTAGATGCTAAAACCTTCTCTTGTGAAGTTCCTGGCAGAAATCAGCTAATTCTCTAACAAACTCTCTAGTCCCACTCCAAACTGTGAGTATAAAAAGGGCATTATTTTTTAAAAAGATTATACTTCAGTGATGCTTTCATGTATTTCAGAGGTCAAATAGGCATCAAAACAGCTGTGATCCTTTTGTCCTTGGAAATTATCAGAGCATTTGTCTGCAAATTTTGATTGTTTTCATTATTTCTGCACAAATTTGACTATATGACTGAATTCTGTGTGGGTGAGACTTCTTTAGAGAATGCATGAAAGACAGTGATCTAGAATAGGCCTCCCTCAGTACTGTGCCAATATAACACTTGCAGTAAATACTTGCAAGCAAGGCATAGAAGCCATCTTGGAGAATCAATAGATCTCTGTTTTCACTCCCTTTTTGTTATGTATTTTGTTCATTAAGGTAAGACTTGACAAGGAGTAAGACTGAACATTACAGAGGCTAGAGGAGGGTCCCCTTAACAAAATGATGATCATGTTCTTTTCTCTCTCTGATCTTTTACCTCTGCAAGCTGAAGTTCCTGTCTGCAAATCACTATATGCAAAAGAAAGCCCTTTTATTCATTTTATCTATTTTATAAAGTCATCTATTTTATAAAGATGATTTAATAGTCATACATTAATGAAATATTTCATTTTTTCAAAAGTGGTTCTTCATATGAAAATAACATTTCTGTAATATATAAGTATTAAATAATTTACACTGAAGAGCATTGCAATGTAAGTTGTATCAATGATAAATTTAATTACAGAATGACTGAGCTCAGTCTAATTCTCTCTGACTCTTGATCTTCACTTTTAATAACCTGAAGTATAATTTCAATACAAATTTGACTCTGTTTTTGGTCTAGAGGTTAGTTAAAACCCCTCCCTCCCCCCGTCTACAGTTCTATATTTGCAGTTGTATTTCTAACAGATATCACTGTCATTAACTAAAATGAATGAACAATTGATTTGTTCAAAATCACATTCACAGTTCAACATGTTTCTAGCATTTAAAAGTATTGGAAAAATATCATTACAAAAAATTTAGCTTCCATTTAAATCCAGTCTGTAGAATATCACAGGCTTTTGGTTTCAGGTCAGCTCATAATGTAAACCCAGTTCTAACCTAGGTCTATAAACAGCTACTTAAATTTTTCATTTCTGGTGTTCCTAGTCCATTGTGAGGTTTCTGTTGTGGTGGGTTGTTGGACTTGGGGCAGACTTAGAACAACTTCATCAATATAATTTTTTTTTCTTTTTGAATAGAAAGGATCACAAATTAATTTGCTGACCAAAGAAAATAGATAATTAAGCATTTTAGGTGCTTTCTCTTATTTGTATGGGCATATAATTATAATGAGCATTGCCACTTATTCAACTGAATAATTAGAGATTCTCCAGAAAACCTTAATAGTCTCTATGGCTTTGTTCTTCAAAGATAAGCCACAAAGTAAGGGAATAAAGTGTTTCCATGCCCTTTGTGTGAGGAACACAGGGAGTTATAAAAAGCCAAGGGAACAAGTATACATTTTTTAAGTCATTAGGTGGAATTTTCTGTCTCTAGTCAAAAGAAAAATGTCTTACTTCATATAGCCTTTGGAAACAAAATTTAAGCCAGAATATTCCTGATCATAAGTTTTTATAATCAATATCTTCTAAATAGATATGCTCTATTTCCCTTTGCACAAGTGCTGAAACAACAAATTTCTTTTGACATGAAAATCACAGCTTTACCTGGGATAGAAAAGGTGTAAACAGAAAATGTGTAAACAGTATGTTTAGAGTCCTTACAAACTGAAAGACCCATTTATAAACTAAAACTTTTTATTTAAAACTTTTAAATTAATTTGCCATAAATAGCAAAAAAAATTTATCAAGAGTGTACTTTTTCTCAAAAACAGTAATAAATGTAGGTGTTGCTTTTCTATTAATTGTAAGAGACATTTTAAGACCTAATTTGGGAAGCTGAGATCTGAAGTCTCTTTTATTATTAATTATTCTCTATTAGTTTGGTGTATTGAGAAGGACTCCAAGGGAACCAAATTTCTGTGATGCAGAATCATTTCACATGACTCATAGCCATGGTTTGATGGGTTAATAAATTTAGACAGGAAAACTGTGAAGAAAAGACTCACCTGTTTATAGCTAGATGATGACATGTAATTAGGATTAACATAGAATTAATTCCTATAGTGGATTTTTTTTCCTTAAATTTAAAAGATTTTAGTAAAACTATCCCAGTTCTACTGAAGAGAAGCACGTTGGTTCTTGCAGGGGTGACAGATCCTCTGTGACAGAACTGTCTGTCCACTGATGCTTTGGAATGCAGTAAATCTTAAGATGAAAGATTTTGTCTGAAATGGAGTGCTGATGCATGCCTGATGCATGCCTGTTTTAAAAATGTATACACAAGCACACAGGTTTTAAATTATGATTTTTTTTTCCTTCAGTATTGAAAGATTTAAGTCATTACCATGGAAACTGTTTGCATCAGATTACTACTTTTCTCTCCAGCTATTTCAGTATCATTAAATCCTTGCTAATACTTTATTATTCACTATCTTTTAAACCCACGTGAATTTCAGTATCTAATTTACTTAACAAATTGTGTCTGACAAAAGAGAAAAACTTATAGTACAATAAACAACACTATTAATTACTCTGTGGAGCAGTGAGCCACTGTGTTTGTCAGCAACGTTACGCCTTCAAAATAATGGCACCCAGTAATTAAGTATGAACATATTCTATTATTAGAGCATATATCCTTTTTCTTTCATTTATTTGTAATAGAGAATAATGAAGTTGAATTTATTATAGCTGTAGCCTTTATCCTGCTAAAACAAAGCAAAAGGAAAAGAAAAAGGCATTCAGCCTGGGCACATATAAGAAAAATTATGTTGCTATGGCAACGAAAAATGTCATTTGTTATACTTGACTCATTAAAGCATTGGAGATTATTAAAAGATAAAAAAAGTCCTCTAAATTTAGAAGGTCATCAGTTACAAAGTATTTCTTTCTGAGAGACCAGGTGGTTACAGTTTGAGGAGTGTATCTTAAACCTCTTATTTACGTGATCAACTCATTTGTGTAGATATTTTCATTCATATCATTATGAAACTTTCCTGCTTAAGCAATTCCTGCAAAGAAGATATTAGGATCAAATTCCTATCTTGGAAATACCAATTTAAGTAAACGTTATCCTAATTCTAATTGTCTTCATCATCACACCAAAGTAACCAAGACAGGATGTTAACCTCTACTCAGAGAAAGCTGAAATCTGCTTTAAGTTTGCTACTTAGCTAAAATTACCTGTAATAAGAACAGTTATTTAACTAGTTTCTAAAGGCTATGGAATACACCTCTTTGAAAATAGAACATTTACTTTGGAACCAAGTTGAATTGTGCATTCTGGAATCTGGCTGTGCTGCTAAAGGAATTGGAAGGAGAAATCCTTGGCAAGAAAGAGAAAAATCACCAAACTGGTCAAATTTGCTTTTGAGAGTCGTGAGTTGTTTTGCTTTTTGAGACCAGGTGAGGCAAATATGCCGGTTCTATTCTGCTCTAGAAGGTACCTGAGCAATGACAGAGTTGAAATACAATGACATTGGACTGGCTCACATAATTCATAGACTTTTTTTCAAGATTGTGATCAGTAACAGTTCTCTTAATGCCTTTGCTATACTGCATACACCCTTGCGCAATTATTGCTATCGTATTGTTTTTCCAGCTTCTTTATGTCTTATCAATACGATAATTTCGATCTTGTAAAGTAGATGCATCATATGTTGTGATGCTTTTTGTTCCCATTAGAAAAAGATCATTCTAGCCTTTTTAGGGGAAAAAGTAAATAAATGTTTATGTTTGCATCATGGCCCCTGGTATTGCTGAGAGCAACTGTGCTGACAGAATTATTCAGACCTTATGAGAGGCTCTCCTACCTTTAGTGAGGTGCCTTTAGGAAAGCCAGTTAAGTTGGCTCCAATGCAAATGCCTTTCACTGGATTCTATTGATAGTGCCACTGTTAAGTGTATACACCAAACCATATAAGAAAATAAAAAATACCATTGGTGTGCTGGTTTTGTTGTGATCTTGGAATATAACTGTCCGGGAGATATGAATAATTTCACGCAGAATTTTCTCACGACCCTTGTTTTCTCTTTCTTTATGCCTGTTTGGTAAAGCCCTCATGTTCATTGCTACCTGGCCACCAGTAACCTCAAGGAGCAGGGATTGTGCTTAAATGTATTCATGCAGTTTATCTTGTGCTCTGACAACACAGAATGAAAAAGGTAATGAAGAGGAAGCTGTCACAAGTTAAATTTCATAAGATGTTATGTTCTTTAGTGCTTAGTCACCTCTCATGATAGTCCTAATCACCTAAATACTAAAATAGACATAATTTTCTAGGAAGATGAGCCTAAAGCCCAGAAACTATGCTGATGCCTCCATGAGGAACCTGTCTAGAACACTGTAATCTAATTGCTGCCTTTTTTTCTTCTTCAAGAAATAATGTGAGATATGAGAGCACATTTTCAAGGGAAAATGCCTTTTTTCCCGATCCTAAAGATTTGTCTTAAGTACTCTCAATTTTTCCATCTCTATTGCTGTGGTATTTTCTGACTGAAAATGGGTCTTTGAAGTGCTCAGACAGTTTGTTGAATACTTTTAAAGAAAACCATCTGATTCCTCTACTGTATTTCAATACCAAAACCACTAAGTTCACCTTGAAGTTGCTGTGTCTGGTCTGGATGATTGTCCAAGCTGAACACCAAGTTTTGGTAGCTGCTATTAGTTACACTAACTGCAAAGTGCAGAGAAAATTCTAGAAGTACCATGTGGTCATTTGTGCACCATCATCTTTATTGCTGCTGATCCCTTCATTTTTGCTTCCAGACTTTGCAATGCTGTTTTGAAGAGAGAGGTAGATGTCACTGACAAAGCAATTATGTCAATCCTTCCCATCATTCTTGTGCATGTAGACAATAGGAATTTATAGCTGAAAGCTGATTTTACTTTCTTCCTTTTTTCCTGGGCATCTGTTTATCATCTGCTCCTTGCAGGAGACTGTATTTGAGAAATTAAGGATCTAGGGCAAACTGTATCTGGTCTGTTGGGTGTTGATCTTGGGGCTTGAAAAGTCCTTATGTTGAAAGTATTGGCACCCTAGCAATCCGTGCACAAATACCCCTGCTCCAATTACTGTTATACATAGAAATGGACTTTTAAATAAGAAAATCATTTTTTGATAGCTCAAAATAGCCACAGATGGACTGATGCCACCAGCATTACTTTTCTGCAAATGTTTTTGAAGAAATGCATAAGAGCCCAGATTTTCAGAAACATATAGCTCACACACTTGTGAGCAGGGCTGGTTAAAATTGTCTTGAAAATTCAGCACTATACCAGACATACACATTGTTCATTCCAAATACCATCTTTGTTTCTTCAGTAGTCTGCCACACATATATAAATACTTGGGTCTATTATGTAAATGTCATGAGGATAATGATATATGAGCAAATAGAATCCTATTTTGAAAGAATCAATCAGCTATAACAAAATGAACACCTGCAATAATAAGCACAAGAGTTGGATAAAATTTTCCTCTGATCCACATAAAATATGAATTCAGGGTTTGGTGGTTTTTTTGGGTTTTTTTATCAAATCAGTTTGGCCAAAAAATAAAGATAATGTTCGACTTAAACAGCATTTTATTTAGAAATTTAGATTTTGTCCACACCCTCTAAGGCATGTATTTAAAGTGGGATTTACTGCATTTAACTTTGGCCAAATAAATAATAATGTTCAGCTATCTAGTCTATCTGCATCTCTAGGAGCACTTCTTTTTATTTCTAGACCTGAAGCTACTGAAAAGAAAAGAGAAGTGAGAGACTTATTTCTAAATATTTTTCATCTTTATATAGCTCTTCACAGAAGTTGGATGAATCATCTTCTGAACAAACCTGTTTTCAGTGATTGTACACGGAGCACAAGTTGCTCAGTCTAAGCATTTGAGTCTCAGGTTGCATTGTTTGACCTTAAACCTCCCTCATTTCCCCACCACCCCTTCTCTATTTTTGTTTGGCTTTCTCAGGCAGCAATCCATAGCAAACAAACAAATAAACAAATGAAAACATCAACAAAACCAAACAAAAAAATCCCTCAAAACTGACTTTTTCTATAGATCTTCAAAGGTTAAATATGCTAAATATTCCCATCTCAGTAATACTAGTGGTCACAATGAATTCTAAGCCTGTTGTGTAGGACTATGTACAAACTGGTTGAGAACAATAGTCCATTCCCAAATTGTTTATTGGCTGCTAGCTAGGACATAACTCATGGATAAAATAAAACAAGGAATAGGAAAGAGTCAATGTCAGTCATAACAACTGAGTTAGTATCAGCAGGAGCAATAATCACAAAAGAAACAAAAGCAGATTTGCTGATCAGATCTTTGTTCAACAGAATGCAGAGGGAAATGAGAGGAAAAATAAGAAAAGCAAATAATGTAATACACAAGTAAGAGGAAAGATGGTATCATTTAAAATTAAAAAATATAAGATACTCATACTGCAGGAACGTAAAATTTTTGCAACATAAACCTAATCTGAATTCAGTGAATCTATCATTCCACCTAGCCTAGTCTAATATCTCTACAGCTATAGAGGTAATTTCAGATTAATCTGCATATAAATTTTTGATAACATAGAGACTGAGAGACTAGAGTCAAATGTCCTGTAAAAAGTCCCTTAAGCAAAGCTCTTTACTTGGGTTCAGCTTTGGACACAAGAGGACAATGCAGATAGTATCGTGTTGGTCCCACTGATGGCTGTATGGTAGAAATCAGATAAACCAAATTTCAACAGCACAACAAATAAGAAAATCCTCATCCACTTATCATAAATGTGTTGAATTTTCTCCTTCTGACAGTTTGAAAGGATGATGCTGTCATCCATTTTCACCTCAGGGAATTTTTAAAAACACCACAGCAATAGATGCCATCTGTGAAAAAACCATGAGAGATACTATGTGTAATTGCCCTTGGGATATTAAGGATATACTACAATCCTCTGGTGGTATGTTTTTCCCTGGCAACCCTGCAACAGTGCAACGTGTAATGAATGGAGAAGTCAAAATATGATTTCAACAAGAAAGTTTGTGTGGAAAGAGTTTAGTTGGTTTTTTTCCCACCCCACAGTGCTTTCCTATACAGAGGTGTATCCCTGGGGTGGCTGTGGTCATGGGCACCCAACATGGTCATGGGGTAGAGACTGCTGCTGTGGGTCACCTGGCATGGGTGTGGGGCATCCAACATCGTCATAGGATAGAGGGTGCTGCTATGAGGCACTTGGAATGGTTGTGGGGCACCCAGCAAGGCCATGGGGCACCCAACTTTGTCATTAGGATTTAGGGTTAGGATTGTGGGATTTTTTTGCAGGGAATTACTTCAGGGACATACTAGAAAAAGTATCTATAAGAAACTATCAGTTTTACATGGGGTTTGTACCTAGCGGTTCAGGTGTTTTCATGTTTGATTGCCAGAAACAGATCCTATCACCATGCAGACATAATCCTCATAACTTCCTTTTGTGCCTGTGCCCTCCTCTTTCTACTGGACTTCTAGAAGTACGAACGAGCAGGTTGTGCTCTCTGTTCTGAGTCTACTCTGATAAACCAGGCTTTCTAGTCTGATGCTAACCTGGTCAGGTACAAACTGGGTCTAACACCCCAATGGCTTGGCAAAGTATGTAAACTTCAACATTCCTTGTAATAACTGAAATCAACCAAATTGCTATACCGTGAAGGACTGGGTGCAGAAAACACAGAAAACTTCAGTTTTGTCTTGGTTTCGTCATTACTAATGAGGTAATTTGTGTTTGCAGGTGAATAGTATAAGTACTGCTACAGATCACTGAACCATTTCAATTCACTGGGTTTGTTCTACAAAGGAAAAGCCACCTGGTGATTCAGATAATGGATTAGTACTTGAGATCTTCTGAAAAGGATGAAGAATAAGTAACTAAAGTGACTTAGCATTTGTTTTACTATTTATAAGTATTTTGTATTATGAGGCATATTTTCAAACATCAAGTATGGAGAAGTAGAGGTTACTGTCTCTGCAGAAGAGAAGGGTGGTCCTTGTTCTACCATTTCTGATTTGTGACCAGCTAAACAACACACAAATAAACAAAAGTAAACTGATCAAATTTATTCATCTTATAAAAAGACACTGTTGACATGCATAATTGATACTTCCTGTTGAATCTTAACACAATTTCATCCTGACTTTTCCACTCCCCTATAATCTTGGAACGTTTATGAGCAACAGTTGCATTGATTTTTTACAAGCTACCACTTACAATCTAGAGCTACCAATGTAAAGCCTTTTTGACACACTGTTATCAGAATGGCGTGTCTGTGTATTCAGTGGGATCTGGTTTAAAAGAAATATGAAAATGTATTAACTGTTAACTTTATTAATTAAAATAGAAATTCGTATGGAAAATCAAAAGGTTATTATATGAATCTCCTTATTTAGTGAGTCTATATTAGCCTGGTAATGCTATATGTTCCCTCTGCAGCAAAGAGAAAGTTAGATTCCTCCAGAAACTTATTTATTTACTCTGAATTTGAGCTCAGAAGAATTTCTCCTTTTTATTCGTGACAGAAATTACATATGTAGATTAATGTCCTAAACTGGTTTTAGAGTAAGAATAGTCCACAGTATGTGTTTTTTACCTATAGCCACACTACTAAACCAAGATCAGTTATACAATCAGGACCAACCTGTAAATCCAGAGACAAAAGTAATACCCTATTGCATGACATACATGTGTAAGGGGCACTGGAGTCCTAAATCGTGTTTCAGTCCTCACTGAAGCACCGCATTGCTAATAAAAAAATGGTAATGTTTCTGGGCTTCTCTTTTCAGCCTTGGTCTGAGAATACCAACTGAAAATTATTGGAAAATTCAGCAGCAGGGTTTGGCATTTTTTTTGTGAAGTGGACACCTGTCAGTTAACACCTAGGTTGAGATGGAAGTAGTTTTACACAGTCCATCTGGTGGTCATTTGGTAACACCTACACTCAGTCACCGGGAGCTGCTGCCTTACACTAGAACAGATGACCTAATTGTGACCACTCTACACATCCAGCCTCTTGTGGTCATATTTTCCCACATTAAAATACAACATAATGTTCTCTGCTTTTAAAACTGTATTTCACCATTGGTCACCACAAAGAATGAGTCAATAACATGTAAGAAGTGTTCTGTCTGTGTTACAAAGCCAAGCACACCAGTTGCTGTATGAATAAAATGCAGAAAAAATTGACTTTCACATTTTGCTAAAAAGGTCTTATTTTTCAGCTATGGAAATTTAACTTCTAATTGGTACTTATATGCTCTCAAGTATATATTATTAGGTTTTAGTAAAAAAAAATACAGCCTAGAAGATAAAAATAGATTCAATGTGAACACACTGAGACTTCTGTCAGTTTGGTATCGAAATTTAATAATACTCATATTTTTCTTATAAAATGTCTACATGTAGAAAAGTTCTCTTTTAACATAGAGTTTGAGTCTTTGTGCAAAGTCTGAATTTTATGAATTGTTTTGTATACATGGAAATGTATGGTAGAAAACCTGAAAATAAGGAATATTAACATCAGTAACTACAGCATCACAAACAAAATGATGAGGCATGTACTGAGATCTGAGATAAAAGGTCTCATAATATTCTGCAGAGTTTTGGAGGTGAGAATGAGAACTTTAATATGATAGCAAAGAAGGAAATGAAGAAAGGAATTACAAGAATGAATTTATAGATAATGATTGATATGAGAATAAAACTATTACAAATACCAAGATGTTTTCTTTTCAAATATTTGCCTCATATTTTGAGCATACAGGTTTTTTATTGCAAATGTGTGTACTAACTTTTCATTGTTTTTCACGTGCATATTAGAATGATACCCAATATAGAAAGATTCATATGAAATGTGTTCAGACTTGTGCATTCAAGGTGTTTCTTAACTTTGCCTGCAGATGTGACAGAAAACAATAGATTTCCAACACTTGCAAAGGAAGTGGCTTGAAAAAAAAAAAAAAGACATGAATATCTACACTCTTTATGAATGAAAGACTGCCTGGTTTCTACTGTAATAGTTTGTTTTGAACCTTTCTGATGATGTGTAGCTTGTTTAGCACAAATTGCCTGTCATGTATATTGGCAGGAACTGTGTACAGTCTTGTAAGTGATCTGACATGGTGTTTCTGCTCTTGTCTCATTTTACCCCACTAATCTTAAGCTCCAAGAACAGTCAAGTTCTGGACTACAGGTCCTGGTCTGACTCAAGTTGATTTTTGTTACAGGCATTCCACATGATTTTTAGTCATGAAAAACCCAACGCATTTCTTTAATTGCACCAGATCTCTTTCAGTTTACCTGGGCAAGGAAGAACAGCCACTGTGTCAAAATGTGTCTAATTTGTGTGACGTTGAAAAACTGCAGTTTTGCTTCAATTGCATCTTTTAATATTTTGTTTATGCAGTGGAATGCAAGCAGCTAAAATTCACTGAAAGCTTAGTCATATTGATGTGATTTCCATACACACACAGACATAAAGCAATCAGAAGTTATTGCATGTACTCCTTAAAGTAGTAGTCACATCTTTCTGTCTATGTCTAGCACATTATATGCAACAGTGAATTCTCCAAATACCATTATTTAACCACATGGTTTTCATTTTTATCCCACCCAAACTTACACAACCATTCTGACTCAAACACCTACATCTATTTTATTGACTATGTTTTAAAAATGAGGACAATACAAAATACTGATGTGAAAGGGTCAGCACAAAGACTTCATCAGCATCAGGACCCAGTGGCTGAGAGCTACTGGTGACCTGATTCCAGTTAGAGGTTAGAAAAAATCTCCTGCTCTGGAACAGAGAAAGAAAAATGCAATTTGAAAACTTTGATGAAGCTGTCAGGCTCTGAAAGTCAGAGACTACCCTGGGGACAAAGATAATATTACTGGGTAGAACAAGCCCCTTCGGTAAAGAAAGATTCATTCTCTTAGAGGTGTGGGTGGAGGATAAAAATTCTTTTAAGCTATTTTCTGATGGAATTATGTTGTCAGAGGTTTTGTCTTGCTAGCTTTTAATATATACATGGAACAAGGACATCATTAATATGACAATTTCATAACGAACTTTTCAGCTGTGCCTGTTCTCAGCTAAAGAAGGGCAAAACCTGTTGCCTAAATTGCATTCAAATACACTTTTAATTGAATGGGTGGTAACTTTTCTTCTTGTTTGAATAGACTATATTTTTTCCTTTGGAATATCCAAGGGAATAAGAAACAAGGTATGTACACCACTTACAGAGAGGTGTTAGATGAACAGATCAGAAAGAAAATTTTAAAGTAAATCAATCATAGAAAATAAATTTAGAAGAAACTTTAGTAGATCATCTAGGTCACTCCATATTTTTACCTCTAAACTTGACAGATAAGCAGTCTAAATATGAAAGACAATATTACCTCAGCTTTGATGTTGCAAGGCAGTATTCCTTCTTTCTCTCCCATGTACTCAAATGCACAAGCTGTCATGTAAGCAAATCCTCATCTGTGATACTTATCATTTTATAAATGCTCCTAATCTTACCATTTAGTGCACATATCTGAAATTCACTTGTATTACAAAGATTTGTTGTAAGAACTAAAGCAAAATCAGAACCTCCTTTTCAGTGTCCCAAACTGCAGTGGCTGAGATAAACTGTGGAAACATATCAAATTTTCCTAGACTGAAAATATTCGTGTGACATTAGAGTTATTCAGCCTGATAGGAAAGATATTTGTTATGAGAGAAATACCGAAGAACAAGATTTGGAAAAGTCTTGGAAAAAATGTTGGTAAAAACAAATGAAATGTCAGGCTTAATAAAATATAATTTTTGAGTGCTATGCCATGGTACTGTATGGATTTTAGAAACAATGTTTCAGAAATGTCAGTGGTTTGGGGACTGAATGAGGCCTAGACTTCCAACACCTGTCTAGTAGCATGGCAATTCTTATTTTTATAGAAAGCTGCTGGGATATTTTAAAACCATTTGCTAAGTAAGATAGCTAACAATTTATGTGAGATTGTGACAAGGCAGCTTGCTTTCTTCATTTTTTTTTTTCTTTAAATTTATATAATATGCTCAGTTTTCCAATATACACTAGTGGTAAATCTCAGTTTATTGCTGTTGTAGTACTAGAGAGAGAATAATCTCTTTATATTAAAATTGACAAGTAGATTACCCTGGCCAAAGTTAAAAATTATATATTTTAAAGATTCTAACAGGGACTCCTGTGGTTTGACCAACTTTTGTTGCCATGGTAACTGTATGTAATATTTTCATAAAGTTTTTTTCTCTTTCTTTTGGTTTTGTTTTACATGAGAAAGTGAAATAAGTAAGAACATTTACTTAATAACTAAATAGAGGATTTTTTATTTAATGTTTTGAACTGTTCAGGTGCCAAAATGTTAAAATAAGATGAAAGTCCTTGATCATCTGAAACATTGGAAGAAAAGACAAAGGAGGAATCATCATATGGATCATGCTCTAGTTAGAAAAAAACCTTTTTATCATTTTTGCTTCTCATACTTCTTTCATGAGATCTGAGTGTAAAAATCAGCTTAAAGACTTGGCATATACCTAGTTATCTTCTTTTGTAATGTGAATTTGTTCATCCCTGTAGGTCAACATCTTCTCAATCCCTCCATGCCATCCTTTTTCATGACATATCTTCCTACTCAAATAGGATCCTAGAATCTCTTCATTAAATTCCTGAGCTTTGAGGAAGGTATTCTCAGCATCTAAAAGGTAAGTAGGTGGCAGGGAGAGATAACTGATCTTTCCAGTTTAATTTAGACCCATCTAACTGCATACTGACCTGGTTATACTCTACCAGTGCCCTCCAAGTATTTGTCATACACACTGTTTCAAATTTTCTGCAGCCTCAATAAAGCAGGAGTCTGGACTGGAATGAACAGATTCTATAACAGTAGGTGTACAGCCTCATATAAAGCTAAACCACTTGATTTGTCCACTTCTGCTACATAATAGTATTATTTCTCAACAATGGGCATTGCCCTTGTTTTCTAAAGAGAATGAATATTCATGAGACTATCAAGTAGGTCATTAGCAATTTGGCATTTGGCACTTCAGACACTGAATTCAAATGAAACAGGGTTTATACACTTCAAACCACCATCTTCATTCCACCATATGCTTTTGCCCTGAACAAAAAGACAAGGCTGAATCTGCACTTGTCAACTCTGTGTGCATTGTGTTCATGTTGCTGGTTCTTTTCAATGGAGATTAAAAGGCACCTTTTACTCCATGCATTGCAATGGCAAAAATAAATAATGAAAAACTGTAATACATTACTTAAAAACTGCCTTCAGGACTTCCAATTTGGTTATGTATTTAAACCACAGAACTTGAGACAGTTTGGGTAATTATACAGACTCAAGATATATAATTTGGACATTGTTAATTCCTGAAAAGTCATAGGCAATATAACTAATAATACTGATAGAAAAAGAAGATTAGTTTTATTTCATATTTAAATGTGATTTTAAGTTTTCTTGTCTGGGATTGTTGTAAGCCCTATCTGACTGTAAACAATTCATACGGAAAGAAAGATAAAAATGTCACCTTAAAAAATTATAAAGAACAGAAAGAATCCCAAAATCTTTATGAGACTTTCAAAGAGAAGGCTCTTAGGTGAAAGAAACAAAATGCAGAGTAGAGGCTGCCACTTGTTTTGGGTTTCCCTCCTGTTCTTTAGATCTGTGTGTCCTCAAAAGTTGCTTGTGGATATTCTGTGTCCCTACTATCCGGTTGTCCTGGGTGCCAGCAAAGTCTTCTGCCATTTCCTTGTGCTTTTATGTCCTGCTATTCCATTTTGTTCTCTGTTCATATAGTCCCCAGTGGTTATACTGCAAATCTCTAGGCCAATATGAGCTAAAAGGCTAAAATTCATACCAAAGTCAAGAATAAACACCTCTTAAAGAGGATTTTATCACCAGGTAGGCAAGTCACCGCACTTGATCATCAAATGCCTGCTAAGTTCTGTACAATTCACAAAACAGATTCAGTGGAAACTCTCATGCACTGAGGATTTGTCATCAGAAAAAGTAAAACAGAACTGAAATTCAAAAATGTCAAACTGTTATGAAGAACTGAAGAATTCTCTCCTGTTTGAAAGCACAGTGTGGAAATGGCAGCTTGCAATACTTTCACGGAGTAGCACCTAAAAAATCTTCACTAGCTCTCACTTGGAAAAGCATTTGTGTTGCAATCTGAAAGGGCTGTATTCAGGGAGTGCAAAGAGAAACTGAATAACTGAAGTTTACCATCATCCCCAAAGAGGAAAATTAGAAGGCACTTGCTTTTCTTTCTGATAAGTTATGCTGATAGCGGGATACGATATGAAATGAGCAGAATTCTGGTTTTGTAGTGCAGCAGCTGAACTACAGAACTGCATGATAGGATAATAGAACCTACAAATTTTTCTTATTCAAGTTTTAAAAGACAGTAATAGCATAAATACTTTCATCCTGATACAACATGAATCATCTCTCCAAGGCTACATTGGATACTAATTAATATATTCCTTTTTCGCCACCTCTATGCAAAGTTAGCAAGACTGCATGAAAATCATTAAGTGAAAAAGGTGTTCTGTGAAACCTTTTCTAAATATTTCAGATTATCAAAAATACCAGTAGCTGTAGCAACAGTGGTACTGACAAGACAGCAAATGAATCAAACTTTTTAAATCTCTGCATTAGTGGGAAATTTGAACCAGTTTAATAGTAACTTCCTTTTTATCTAGTAAGTTGTCTGTACCTTCTGTAAGGGTTAATTATGGGTCCATTTTATGGGCTCTAAAAAGCAGTGTCATTCATCTGCTTCTTGCAATAGCATAGCAGTTAATTTATTCAGTGCAAAAATGAAAATTGAGCATTAGCATACATTGAATGATAGAGAATGATATAACCAAAGTCTAATTTTATAGTTTTTGTGGTTTGCATGGGAAAGGGTAGAAACCTTACAACTTCCCTTTTATGGATAGCTATGTCTTTTTTTTTAATCAAATTTAGATTTAATTTTTTACAGCTGAAGTGCTAGTTACTTGTGATGAAGCCCACCTACTTGAAACATCTATTTTAGGAAGAGATGAATCACTTCTTGTTGTGCCTCTCTTTCTCTTGACTATGGATGAAGTATAAGGGAATATTCATCTAAAAATAAGACATCTAATCTAAGCTAAAGTTAGGCCAGAGGAATCCTAGGATAACTACCTAAATATGTAGTATCCTTGAGTGTTTAAAAAAAAAAGTCGTATTGGAAAAACTGAGCACAAGAGACATGTCTTTAAAATACATCTCTCAGCAGATATTAGCATCTCAACACCTTTTGAAATGAAAAGGCTTCAGGAGTGCATTCAAAGCTGACTTGTGCCACCTATAAATTTGAAGTGCATTAAGTAGGGTGATATTGGTACTACTGAGCCTTGAATACTAAAAGAAAGATAGATTGTAAATAAGTCTATAGAGGTATTTTACGACACTGTATTTTACAACACATCATGATGTGATGGCATAGCCACCCATCATCTATTAGCATTTTGCATAACTGTGAACATGTGACCAACAAATGGGCAAAGAAAGATAGGTGTGTTTTTACACAGAAGGCGTACAAGTGACAAAAGTTGTCAAACAAAGGAAAAGATAATGACAATGGATTTCAAATTGGTGGGACATCTACCTGAAGAAACAAAAAGGGTGATAAGTGGTATGGGGTAAAAAAGAGAACCCATGGTTTTGGAGCAGAGAGCAAATAGCATAATAATGTCAGGCCTTTCCAAGTAAGGAAAATCACAGGAGAAAGAATAAATCTCCTGATGGTCTTCCTCTCTTTTTTTTTTTTTTTTTTTTTTGCCATTGGGCACTTGGAAAGCAAAATTTATGAAACATAGATTACTGGATTTCTGCATATTGCAAAATAACAAACTTAAACCACAGAGTCTAGGCTTAAAGTGTCGCTAAACTGTGGTCATAAGGAAGCATGTGGTAAAATGATACCATTGATAGGATGGTCATGCTGTTCAGTAGCAGGTAATGAGATACACAAAGTCATACACATGTTTTGAGGAAGACAAAGAGGCACAAAAAATAGCACATTCTTGTTTTATACAGCCTTCCTTTTCTAAAGGACTTTCTAACAACTTTTCTAAAGCAACTGATGTCTTAGTTAAGAGGCTGAACATAAAGCTCAGTGATCTGGACCTTGCTGTTGAGTTGTGCCTTAAAATACTAGTCAGTTTAAAAATGTGTGAGGCTTTATTAAACACATTTTTCAACCAGTTGCAGCTCTAGAGGGAGAGTGTTCCACATCTCTAGTGTTTGCAAAATAGCCACTTTCCTATTTATTTGCCTTCATGCTCTGTGATCATTCATAGCTGCTAACACAGAGATGGAAGAAACAGTCATCTCCCTTACCATGTACAGCAATAAAAGCTCTTCCTTTACTCAAAGGTAGCCTTTCTTAAAGAAATCTGGCAGCAATACTATCCTGACCCAGATGACCTGTGACTGAAATGTTACTAATTAACAATTTTTCCTATCTTATTATTATCAAACTGCAGGATAGATAAGAGAATGCAATTTTTGCTGTACTTCTCTGCCTTTGGTAAAACCTATTGTTTTATTTAGCTCTGTTACTGACAGAGAAGGAAACAGCCATTTGCCATTCCTGAAGAGCACTAATAAAGAAATGGGAAGACCAGGCCAAAAGGTCACAACTCTAAGTTGTGTTCACATTAATGGCCCAGTGTGAAAATAAGGATAATTAGTTCATGTATTAAGTGGCTTAAACAGGAATCAGGGAACAAAATGTCTCGTGACATTCTTGTTGCAAGCAAATATATTCAGTAATGTTTGTTTCAGGGAACTAGATATCACCGTGTTGGGAATATAGACTTATACATCACATTATGATCATATTTTAAAACAAAATTTACGAAGTTCATTACAAAACATTCAAATGCTAAAGTAGTTGTGAGTATAGAATGCTGTATGACCAGATATGTGGTCCTTAACGTTCACACTTGCCGGTGTTTACACTGCTCATGCGCTCACTTAAAACATTTATCCATTGTGTCTGGTTACATTATGACAGTTTTATGAAGTACTTGTATATAGGTGTTAGTTAAAACTACTTTAGTATGTTTATATTTAGATTCAAGACATATTAATAGCAATTTTTTCCTACTTAGTGGAAACACAGTTGATAGATGTCACAGGTCTCCTTTGTTGCACTGCAATTCAAACAGTGCAAATAAAAACTCCAAGTTTTTGAGGTACAACATCAGCTCAGTTGACTCCTCAAAATTCTATTTTCTGGCAGGAAGAAGGACTTGGTTTTGTGGTCACTATGCTAAATTAGGAAGATTTAATGCCGATAATATTTTTGCCCTGAAAGAATTTTTTGTAACTAGATGTTGCCTGGATATGGTAAATGCAAAACTGCAGTTTCGTTGCCTTGCACTAGCAATCCTACGTTCTTGATCAGTGTCATTTTCCCTCCCCCCACCAAAAAAGGTACCAATTTAAATCATAAAATACCAGAAATATTCTTATGTTGATTTTTTATTGCTATAAGTATGTAGGAATTATAGTCTGCAGAGAAAGCAAGGTTGCTCTGTAATTAATTTTTTTTTACAGATACTGCTTCACTGCTCTTAGTTCAGCTCCCTGAGTCCTATGGAAAAGCAGTTTCCTGAACCACTCTTTGGAGTCTACTGCAAATTCTGAGGTTGTTGGGTCATTTTCAGCAGATGGTATGAACAGAAATTTGCTCATGTGTTAAATCTTTCTATTTGGTGTCACAACTGAGTTATTCCTCTTAGGGTTTTCCTTATGTCATGCTTTAACCCCAGACAGCAACCAAGTACCAGGCAGCTGCTCACTCACTCTACTTCACCACTCCCTGTCAGCTAGGAGAATTGAAAAGAAAGGGTAAATCTCATACTTTGAGAGAACAGCTGTTTCATAACTGAAACAAAATATAATAATAATAGTAATAATAATAGTAACAGTAGTAGTAAAAGTAATAGTAATAATAATGTCATCGTAATGATAAGGACAATAATAATTGTAATGTTGAGGAGAGAGAGAGCATAGCAGAACCCAAGAGAAACTAGTGATGGACAATACAATTGCTCACCACCCCCTGACTGACAGTCAGCCCACCATTTAGCACCAATTATCCCCTTTTTGGGTAACTCCCTTCAGGTTATACACTAGACATGACATTCTGTGGTATGGAATATTCCTTTGACCTCTTGGTGTTACCTGTGCTGGCTGTGCTCCCTCACAACTTTTTCTGCAATTCCTCACTGTCAGAGCATGAGATGCTGAAAAGTCCTTGACTTAGGATAAACACTACCTAGCAGCAACCAAAACACCAGTGTGTAGTCAGTATTATTTTCATACTAAGTCCAAAAAAGACAACACTATACCACTACAACACTATCGTTACTAAGAAAAAAAACTTTGTCCTATCCAAAACTGGAACATCCTAGGATTTATGTGGAGCAGATTGGCTACAGAATACTGCTTAGAAGTATATGTCTGTAGGCCCAGCATAAACATATTTTTTCATATCTGATTGCTTTTTCTTCATTAAAGAATATATCTAGATATGGCTAGAGCATGGCTCTTCAGCCTTTCTAACAATCAATTGCCCCTGTGCAAAAATCGAGCAAGTCCTGAATCAATAAACCAGTAAACTTGCCTAAGGAAGAAGATGTATGGTGGCCCATCTTGTCACATACTGTTTTCCATCTTTGACTGAGCACAAGAGATATTCATTAGACACACACCAGTAAGCATTCAGGAAGAAAAAAAAA
>VZTJ01006708.1:2839591-2868760 GCA_013397795.1 Orthonyx spaldingii
AATAAAAAAAAAAAAAAAATTAGATTGAGAAAAAGCTGTAAAACAATTCTGTTCAGATCTCTACAAATCCATTAATGTTGATTTTGATCTTCTAGTGCTGGGGCTGCCTTTACATTTTGATTTTATTTTCAAGCTTTGCTGCCCTCAGGGTTCTCCTACATGAGTAGCATTTTGTGACATAATTTATAAACGTGTCTGCGTGCCTCGACAGGGTATTCGTAGCAGTCTGCCCTGGGAAGCGAATGTGCCTGGGGCAATCCTACAGCTGGAGAACAGACACGTATGGGATGTTCCAGACTAGGAATTTCAACAACTTCTTCAGTGCTCCCACTCTGCCTGAAGTATACTCTGAGCTTTTTCACAAACGGGTTGGCACCTAGATGACTTTCTCCTTTCCCTTATCACCACTCTTATCACACTTTATGTCAAACACATGCACATACTATACCCACTTTTCACTGGTATGGCTACGGGTTGTTATAAAAGCCAACTGTGCTTCTGAAAACTTACATTGATATTTTAATAAACAATAACCATTAAAATCAATCTTACAGTAGAAATGGGTCAAGCGCCTTGGAATTTCCTCAACCTCATTTTGGCTCTGCCAGTGTCCAAAAAATACACTGATCCAGAAACAGGACTGAGTTCAGAATTTTTTCCCAGTTTTCAGGAGTAATACTTACAGGACTCAATGTCTGAAATACAAAAGTTTTTGGAGAACACATCCCTGCCATAATACAGAAAACAAAAAACTTCCCCAACCCAAAATTTCATTCAAAACATGTTCTAAAATTAAATAGATTTACATTCATAGTAGTGGAAAATATTACATTTTTCTTCCTACAGTCAATAATTCTGCTTGTCCCAATAAATCCAACTTGGTCGAATTGGGACACTTGATTACCCCAGCACAATATGGCAACTTAAAGAATGAGTGTGCCAAGCAATTACTCATAAAACTCTTTTCTGTGCAGTCCAGATAGGAAACATTTCTTCATCAGAGAAGAGACAATGCCAGAAGCTCATAAGGTCAGTGCTGCTTTTCTATTTTTTTTTTTTTTTTTTAAACACATTCTCTTGTGTATAAAGCTTGCTGGTTTGGCATTGATACAACATGTGCTCTTATGATATAGAGAGGAAATCTGTCTGCTTGTCTGTGTTTATATTTATATAGTCACTGCTCAGCCCTAAAGCTGTTCTTCAGATTTCTAGCTAAAATAAATGTCACACACTGCTGAATTATTATAAAAATAATTCTGTTTATTTACAAATATGACAACAAGCTGGTAACTTACTTAGATTCTTGAAAGGATTTCCAGTCTTTACAGAGAGATATGTCCCAGCTAGCCTATTTCTTTTCTCCCTGAATATCATATTCTAAATCCAGCTATTAGCCACTTGCCAATAGATGTGTCCAGTCTTAGCAGCTATGTATTATGATGGATATAAAAGACATTATTAAGTATTGGGAAAATACTCTTAATGAAAGATAAAATTGCTCAATCCCTTCTCACTTTTTATGACCGTACTTGGCAGTAACTTTTATCTCATCTTCCAGAGTGCAGTAGGATTAAAACATGGTGAGAAAATGAAAGTAAAAATTGAGAATGAGATTTAAAATTAAATAGTATATATTGATAACGTAATATGATAACAATGAAATGCAAGATATTTTTGCTTAATGACAGTATTTTGCTATGCAACATCTATCTTTTGCACACTTAACAAAGAGGATTCATTTCCCAATGCACACATTTTCCCTTTCAAAACCTGTAAAACCAGCGAAATGTTTATCAATACACAAATAAATAAAAAAGCAATCTGTTCTGTTCAAAACAAAGGTATCTACTCTATATTTCTCTTGGGTACTTAACATCAGCAAAAAGAAATTGCCATGAGAGAGACGGAGAGAGAACATGAGGTTGGAAAAAAAAAATCCAATGATTGAATTATTCTCTACTTAAATATATTGGAATATTTAGCATGACTTTGACTACAGAAGACTTGTTCCAAAATATTTCAGGTAGTGAAATAATGTCATTAAATATTTCCTCATGGTGATCCTAACCAATACATAGACCAAGCTAGACTAAATAATTTTAATGTATATCAGCTAATATTGATAAATATCTTCTGCAGTAATTGACATGTAATATTCACATTTATAAACAGGTGAGGTGAGGGGCTGAGAGAGTAAGGTAAGTGAAAAAGAAGAGAAGGAACATACTTGTGACAGCTCTCTTTCCTGTTTTTTTTCTAGCCAGCTTTTATAAATTATCAGCACATGTACATTGTCTGAAAAATATATGAAGTGTCATTAACAGTTATGAACCTAAATGCAGGATAGTAGTAAATCTACATACCTAATCTCTATGTTGAGTAAAGGCACATTTACACAAGCTTTGTCCAGAGTTCTTCAAAAGATGATAGAACTTTTCAAGGGACTATAAAATCTATTCAATATAAAAGCCCTTCAGGAGTTCAAAACATTTGGCCTTAAAGAAAGTGCAAGTAGTTCATTATCGAGTACATGTATTCAAAAAGAGACACAAATTGCATGAAAGTTTATTTTCTCCATGCAGCAAGATGGCACGAGGCGTAAAGTATGTTCTCAATTTATAATGAAGGCATTTCTCTGGGTATCAAGGAGGGCCTTTTCCTCCAAAAACGATCATTAGCATGCAGGAATCACATAGGAGCAGTGACTGCATTGCTTTGGATATTCTTATTTAGAACAAGTGAGCAGGATCAATTTGAAAAGGTGAGGAGTACATATGTAACATCAGTCACACGTTGAGCTCTTTCTGGTGTTTTAAATAAGGATTTTATATTGCACTGTCCAATAATATTAGTAAAGCTGTTTGATGAAAAGTAGAGATTTCCATGTAATGTCAAGGGATTTTAGTAGATGGGATAATAATTCATCCTCTTCATCTCTCTTTAATGAACTCATCATCATGATACCTGAAAGCCATATTAAACACCACAGAAGCCAGAAAAAGCAAAAATACTGAACTGAGTAGCCCTTCAGTTTCTGCCTCCAGCACTGATTGATGCCTTGAATGCAAGAATGGAGTAGATTGATTTAGATTTTCTTCTCAGATTTTGCCACCCAGCTCCCCACTTTGCACAAAGTGGAATTACAAATAGATATATCTCTCCTTGGTGTGTGACTTGGTGCTGCACACCAGGAGTCCATGGTTGGGATAACATCAATACCTACAGAGGTTTTGGTAGACATTTAATAGAGATCTGGGGAGAGATTTGCTGCATTCCCTGTCTCAAACTTAGTGGATTGTTACTGTTCTTGACTTTGTAAATTAACAAGCAGCTCTTTTCATAATTCATCTCTACCAGTGCAAGTGTGAAATTGTTGAGACACTTTGTTAATCATCTAACGCTGAAACACAATACAGGTAATAATTCCCCACAGAATTCAGGTGAGAATAGATGAATTACTGTGAGATGCAGTTAGGAAAGAACTAAAGAATAATGCTAGTTACTAAATTGAACTCTGGAATGGAGGTGTTAGGGAAACAGATATCATATGCATTTTTAAATTAGTTCCCATATTATCAAATAATTAAATAGTCCAACAATACAATTGCACTCATCTGACAAAAGAAAACAAAATCTTTTTATTATGCAGGCAGAATTTCTCTTTTAAGTAGAGTTCAACACCCTAATTGGATATCTTTGGCCTCATTTAGATCAACACTTTAACTGTCCTTCTAAGGAGCTTTGGATGCTTTGCCCAGATTACAGTCTTCTAACAAATGTATGTCTAAAATGTGTGATGGCCACCGATACCTGGTACTCCATTAAAAATAAAAAAAAGAAATGTGTCATAAATATATTTTCTCTCCAGAAAAAGAATCTGAGGGTAGAAGTAATTTATATAAACTCTTTCTTATATAAAATGGCTCTAGTTTTCTCTAGCTTAGCAAATAATAGCGTCCAAAATAAATTATGAGAAGGGACAAGGTTTTTTGCCAGTATTTTTCAGAGAATGAAGAGATAACGATAGTTCTTGTGTGGAGAAAGGGGAAAGAAAAAAAAGCCTTTTGACTACACTAGAGTACAGAAAAAACCATATACAGTTTAAAATCAGGAAAACAGTATTTCCTGGATGCCAGAGATTTCCAGATAAATGGAAAACTAGCATGCCCTGGGTTCTGCCCACACATCAGCAAAAACATCAGGCTTTCAGGCATAATAAATTACTGGTGTTAAATTAGCTTGAGGGCAAAAACAACCAAAACCAAATAATATCACTTATCTCTACTTGTAAGTTTCAACCTGGATTTTCCAAAGTGGCAGAAAAAGTCATCATCACAATGAGTCAGCACCAGAAAGTTCAAGGAAAAGTGTTTGTTCCCAGGTCTCATTAAAAGAAATTTACACACATCTTCTCCTAATTAGGCCAACTTTTCAGTTCTGAGGTTGAAATTATTGATGGTATGAAAGAGATCGGACTATCTAACTGTTTCTTTGGCTATAAACATATGAACTATAACCTCTTGAAATGTTCAAACCTGGAAGACAAAAAATATAAAACATGGTAAAGGTGTTATTTTTACAATAACTTCAATCAATTTGCATCTTGGTTGCATTAAATGCAAAAACACATTCAACTAGTATGACATCTTAATTTTTCTTCTGATAGGATTATAAAATGTAAAACCATTTAAAATATTGCTGTGACATAGTTGTTACGTGAAAGAGGGACATGGCGAAAAGTTACTAGTTTGTGTGATTTTTATATCTGGATCTGCCATTCCTCAACTAAATTTAGGACACAAACAGAAAATCATTATGAACAAGTTTTAGTCTGAGATTTAAAGAAAGAAATCCATGGATGGAAATCAGTTACAGATTACTGGTAAAGAAATATTAATTCATGTCAAAGCTGTAAAAATGTTGAGGGGTCTTTTCCTTGACTTTCTAAACCATCAAACTTTTTACAACTCAGGACTTCTTTTATATCTTTACAGATAATCCAATTGGAATTTGCAAGGAAATATGAGAATTTCAAAGCCAAAATTAAAAATTCCATTTGAGAGCCCATAGATACAGAAGTCTGTAGGCTTGTATGTAATCTGTCATTTTCTTATATAACTCATGGTTAAGAACCAGCACAGCAGATTTTGATTCTATAAACCACAGAACAGGCTTTGGTCTTACAGTTAAGGAGATGCACTGATATTCCTACAAGTTGCTGCAATAGTTCCTTTTAATTGAATGAGAACCTGCTGAAAAGAGAGAGACAAAACAGGTTGGAGATGTGCAAAGTAAACAGAAGCTTGCAGAAATACAGGCTTTTTGAAAAGATTCACTGTTATTGCCTCAACAACTTTAAAAATAGGCAAGTGTACAAAGAATTAACATATGTAAAATCTTATATTAAAGTGAGATTGACTCGTTTAGAAGCAGTAATACAGCAGGAAAGCAGCCTGCAGCCAGCAAAAATGCTGCACTGTGGGAGGTTTATCCCAGCAAACAACAATTCACACCTGTTAATTACTCTGAATAGGCTTGCACACAATGCTAGGCATGCCATTTTTCCGTTGTTTAGAAGCAATAGTAATGTAATCTCTTATACTATTGTTATAAGTGAAATGAAACCTTAACGTGAGTCATTTTCTTGCAAATCATCAATTAACTCATCACAGCATTTGCCAGAGGACCCTTAAAGATCCAGAATGATAAAACTATGTAAATAATACCTATTTCAGGTTTGCTGACAATTATGGTAAAGTTGTTGATGGTGAGACAGCATTAAGAGTATATTTCAAGTAAATTTCTATTTAAACCAACAGTTGTTCAAGTATGAAATATATGTTTGTACCAATAATAATTTAAAAAAACCTTACATAAGTTCCACTTATAATTCCAACACTTTCTAATTAGAAAACATGTCAATTAAATTTGAATGTTTTAAAACCATATTTAAGTAAATTGAACACTAGTCAAAATCTAACCATTTAACTTGACACACTTGAACAACTTAAGGCTTACAATTTCATTCTAGTTTTTCATGTTGATGCTTAGATAAACTCAAACTGAAGGCATGAAATATTTTGGGAATTCTTGCTTTGTCAAAATTATTTAACTAAAAATACTTTCTCTACTTGTGTGCCTAAAACGTTTTTTGAACAGCTTTAGAAGTCCTGTCCCTAATATTAAACACTAACACACTCACTCTTCCAGCAACTCTGAAGGTGTTCAGTACTGAAGGATTATATAAGTATTGTCCCTGCTATTTGTGTATTCAAAGAGTTTGGGCCGAATATGCTCCCAGACATTCTGCACATTAAAAATAGTAGACTATGTAATCATATTGAGAAACTCTTTAAGACAAATAGAAGTCTTAAAGGAGAAAACACACTCATAGGGTATGGATAAAAATTTTATATTTACACAGACCCTGAATATGAACAGGACTGTTCTGATTTTTTAATAGTTAAAAGGCATTAAAAATCCAAACAACAAAATAACCCCAGTAACATTCAGGAATTTTGGAGGGGATCAGTAGGAAGAAAATTTAGACTTACCATCTGTCATCTGAAAGCATTAAAATTTCAAGATTATATATTTTATGCTGGTCTTTTATCTTTCCACAGAAAGCAGAGATCAGCACATCTGGAGACTTATTTACCTTTATCTATTATTTCTGATCCCATCTATATTGGCATTAATTTCACTTTAAAAGCAATTCTCCACTGATTTTAGAGAGCCTTAATGACCTAAATTAGATAAGATCCTTAGCTGTTAGTGCTTGGGGAACATGAATCCTTTCTGAAATATTTGTACTTACTAATGTATTTCAGGTGTCCACAAAAAAATGAAGGGATCCTGGACAATATAGTCACCATTGACTTGGTTTTGCCCTTCGTTTGAACAAGGGGTTCTGAGGAGTAAGCCTGGCAGTCAAAGTTCACAGGGAATATGATTTCTTTTGCCAAATAACTTTTCACTTGTGCAACTAACAACAAAATGGCTGTTATTTATTATTCAACACAGAATGGCTGAGGTTGGAAGGGATGCCTTGAATTCATCTTTTCCAGACCTCTGCTAAAGCAGGATCAGTTACAACATGTTGTCAAAGACTGTGTTCAGTCAAGTTTTGAGTACCTCCAGGGATGAAAATTCCACAACCTCCCTGTTCTTTTCCAGTGCTCAACCCCCGATATCCTAAAAATATTTTATCTCACATTCAGCTGTATTTTCCTGTGGTTTTATTTGTGCTAACGTTGGTTGTCAGCAACAGGTGATCAGGTTTGTTCAAGGACAAAAGGTATGCAGAAAACTTTAAGTGATTATTATTCCAAGTGTTCTTCTGCAATGGTGATGAATTGGGCTTCTACTTGGCCATATTTATGAAATGTTCAATTATACTCACTGAAATTCCCAGTGCTAATAACTTTTTATAGTGCAACCCACATGTATTAAGTAGATTTTCCTGTACTAATATCTTATTGATAAACCAATGTATAAATAAATAAATTGGTCACTGATATGGCTAATGGTGGTTTTGCCTGTGGCATTGATGTCAGTAGAATTTTAAAAGTTTCAGAGCTAGTATGGGTTGAAGTCATGACAATAGGGTGCCAGAACAATTGAGCAGTGAAGAGTTTCCAGGAGAAAAAAAAATACATTAAGTTTTCATTTTGTTGACAATTAATTCTTCAAAAATATTCAAGCAGAAACTCTAATAAAGTATAAGGTTAGATAATAACTTGGTGGTGGCTTATAGGATGAAAATACCACCTTGGATTACCTTAGATCATAATAATGTTAAAAAATATACCCCCAGGGAAATTTGTGTATGTAAATTATATTATAATGTGCTGGACCAAGACCACCAGGGACTCAATGTGCTGACGGTCTCGTGCACATCACGTGAAAGAACTCTGCTTTACGGACAGCAGTTTTGGTGACCCAGATAGTACAGCTATGAAGCCTTGCCCAGATTATCTTGCTGTCCCCAGCAATGGAGAATCAGATCACACAGGATTTCAGGACACATCAATCAGTTTATCAGGTGCCTCACTTCATTGTCTCCAGTGTCCAGGTGGTATGTGACTCAAAGGTGCAACACTCCAGAAATGTGAGCAAGGACAAAAGATCTGTGAATTCCTTGACTGGTAAGTATCATATTTCATTTCTTCCATGGGAAATAATCAATGGTGTGCACAAGGAAAAGTGGTGTAAGGAAAATTTTTCTTGCAGGTAGATGCTTGATATCGGGGAAAAGGTGCCTTTGTTGATGCATCAGAACAGAGTGTGAGAAAGTGGTACTAAATGGTGGAAGCCTTTTTTCCCATGTAGATGTTCAGTCCTGAGTGAACATGTACCTTTGGTGATGAATTTAGAGCTGAGTGCAAGACAGTGATATGAGCTGGATATACATATATATACAGAAAAAATAAAAGGAGTGAAATATGGGATCAGGCCAGTCCACAATTCCTGCCTGTAGTTCTCTGTGTTATATTCTGAAAAACTAGAAGTCTGGGGAAGATCCAATGACTAAATAGAAAATGAAGAGATACTGTAATCAATGATGACCACCTTATAAATTGAAGAATGGGGAGAATGGGCCATTGAATTTTAATATTAATTTATAATTCATGTTGTTTTATCACTAACTGGGTAAATGGAATGAGGTTTCTTATGCTGATGCCCTTATGACGTTGTATAGAGGTCGAGTGTAAATAGGGAGGAGATCTGTTAATGCCGTGAACTGAGAAGTAGGGGGAAAAAGCAAGGGATTGTGTGTTGTGGAGGGGATGAACAGGAAGTGTACAGATGTTAACCCTCTCCTTTCCACACTCATTTAACTCTGGGACAGGATTAGATAAAGAAGATACAGATCAAAATAAAGAAAAATAAGGGAAGTGGGTATTCTAGTCTTAGTATGGCCCAGACTTGAGGTCATACCCAGCCAGTGATACAGGTGCCTTTAAGTCAAGCAGTGAGGTCAGCGGGTTGACCACTTTTTGTACATGTTCCATTTTCTACTTCAGACTTGTTGAATTGGAAATCTGTTGGTTCATATGGAGAGAATCCTGGAGGAAAGCATCAACTTTTGGAAACTATCCTGCTGCCTCATAATCCTAATTGAGGGGAAATGCAGGTTATATTGAATGCCTTTTTACTGCAGAAGAAAAAAGGAGTAGTACTAGGTAAGGTGAAAGGATAGATAGAAGTTTTGGGGTCTGAAAGGCACCTCCTTTTGACCTGAATCAATGTGCTGTTTGTAGGCAGGAAGGACACTGGAAAAATTAATGCTCTAGTAGGGAAGGGAAGGATCAATCAGAGGAAATTAGTGTTATGGTGTTGGAGGATTCTGACAGCGACTGAAGAAGACCAGGGGAAAATATGAAGGCATCCTCAGTCGATTCTCTAATTCCAATAAAGGTGGGGAATAAAACAATTGATTTTTTTTTTTTTTATATAGATAGCAGTAATAACTAGTTGTAAGGGCCTGCTAAGTCAAGTCACAATACCAATTGTTGCAGTGATAGGAATAAGAATTTTGTAGCCATTCTTACAACCTATAGAACGTACCATTGCAGATATCAAACTGATTTATGAGTTTCTACAATCTATATATGTTAGAATGTCCTCTTCCATTGTTAAGATGAAATTTATTATGCAAGAGATATTCTCAAATAACTTGTGAAAACTCTGTACAGCTACACATCCCAAAAGAAATGCAGTGGAAGGCTCAAATCTACTGATTAATGGGCCAGACCTTGGAAGAACCTGAGAATGATATCTCTGATGTGGTATTGAATGTGGTAATTCCCTGGAATGGGCTTCAAATAAACCAGGTAAAGCAAAGAATGTGACTTCACTTAAAACAAAACTCAAGCTACTAGCAAAGCCAGTGAGGGTAAATCAATATCCTATTAGAGTGGAAGCACGTAAAGGATTGGAGTCCTTGATAAATACTTTCTTGAAGTATGGATTGCTTAGAGAGTGTCAATCTGAATTTAATACTCCTACTTTACCAGCAAAGAAGCCTCATCTTCAAGAGTACATACTGGTACAGGACTTAAGAGAAATAAAACAAATAAATTTGGACATACATTCTATCATACCAAACCCCAGGTCAGGTCTCACAAGCATGGAATAGACGAGGAGAATCACATCCCTCAACCTGCTGCTCCTGCTTTTCTTGATGCAGCCCTGGGTATGGTTGGCTTTTTGGACTGCAAGTGCAGATTGCCAGGTCATGTTAAACTTCTTCACCAAAAGTCCAAATCTTTCTCCTCGGGACTCCTCTAAATCTATTCTCAGTCCAGCCTTTATTTGTACATGGAATTATGCCAACCCTGTTAGAAGCATTTTGTTAAATAATTCTGGGTTCAGATTCGATCTACCCAAACGTTAATATTACTGGGTTTTCTTTCTGTCTTCCACTTCCCTCTCTTCTGCTAAGATGCCTAAAAACAGTGGCCCAAGAGCTTTCAGAGTTTGGTTCCACATATGGCCTAAGAAAGTACCAGTACCAAGCCACCTTAAAACAATGTGTTCAGTGAATGCCCTTGAATGGGTGAATTCTCCAACACTGCACAGTGCTCAGCATCACTTGCATGTCACTGATCTTGCAGGTTTTTTTACAGAAGTTTGGTGTATTTGTGCTTGGGCCATAAAGGGCTGCATTTGTGTGAGGAGCTCTGAGATCTTTGTCAAAGACCACCACACCAAAAAGCACAAAATCTGCCTACACATCACCAAAGAAACCTAAGACGCTCTTGGGTTTCCTGAGGTTAAACCAGTTTACATTAGTTCTGAGTGTTTTGCAGATTGTCACTTATTCATCTCAATAGGGTGCAGATAGTGCTGGATGGCCATCTGTCCCTTGTTTCAGCTGCCAGCAATCAGCCACTTGGCAGGGCTAAACAAAGAATTTTTCCATGATATTTAAAGACATACTGGACATTTTACCATGAGATTCCTGCCAGCAGTTCTATATTTAGGAAGCATTTTAGTTAAAAGAAGACTGAAATTGAGTGGAGTTCTTCAGAGCCAACGGAGTCTGAAGAATAAGTTAAAATAAACATTGAAGCCTTTCAAGGATTTTAAAAGTTTAGTAAATTTATTTACTATGTATTTTTGTTCTTGTATTATGCAAATCAAGCCAAATGTGTAGTTAGGTTATTATTAAATGAATGCATTCTCCCACCTCATTTTCAAAATAGATTGAACTGGAGTGATATATATCTTCAGGTATCTTCTGATTCAGCAGATCTCCTTTCCAGAATGAAATGGGCATAAATCTGAACTAGATCAAACACTAACCAAACAGTACAACTGATACTAATTTTTGTTTCCAAACATGCAAATGAAATAAACAACTTTCTGCACACAAACTAAAAAAAAAAAAAAGTCCTCAAAATATTACTGAACACTGCTGAAATTTCAATAACTACTTGACCATCATCACATAATCCCAAAGAGCAACGTTTGCTTGTTGGAAATAAAGAGAAATGTATTCCTCATTGTACCTCTGGCTTTCAAACCCAAACAAATTTGGATAAACATGCATTAATGAAAGATACAAAACTTTCTGCTAGCTGGCAAGAAACACAAAGCAAATGCATAGGAGTCTCACCATCCAGTGAACATCCAACAGAAGAGGTTTTAATCCAAGCATTTCTTAAACAAAAGCTGCTTATGACTCATTTAAACAAAAGAAACCCATCCAAAAGTTGTTCTTTCTACAATATTACAAGTCTTTAAATATATTTTCCATTAAGTTCCAGTATAGTTTAACTTTCTTTCCCCAGGCACACTTGGTAGCTGATAAGTATAACACACTGTGTTATATTACTGCAAAAATTATTTCTCTTGTAAAGGAAATACATGTACAACTACTTGTAGCTTAAATTTCCTTACTATTACTGGCCATTTCTGAGAATTTTTGTCAAATGCTGATGTAAATCACTTTGTTCCTGAAAGTTGCCACTTTTATTACCTATTCCGATCAAGTCTGCAGAAAAAAGAGTAATTATTTCTTTCTTTTTTCTTTTCTTTCTTTTTTTAAAATCTAATCTTAAAAAGATTGTGTAAAATTGTCCCTGTTTTTTGTCCTTTTAAATTGCAGCAAACTATGCTAGAACTTTTACAGATATATGATTATGTGATCAAAGCTACCAAGGAAATGAACCACTGCTTAGTCACTAAAAGCATTAATGCAAAGGAAGTAAAATTCCTGTTCATCAGTTCAACTCATGTACAAAAATCCCTACATGAAAAAAAAAAAAAATTTAAACCCTAAAACTGTTCAACAGATTACCCTTATACTCAAACAGCATCAGAATGATTATGCTGGTTGATGGCCCAGAGAACATAAATTGAAGTTTTATGCAAGACTGATGAGCAGTAAGTTTCAAGCCAGTTTTGATAAAGTAATGCATCATTAATGTATATTTGCTGAATATAATCCTGTGAGAAGATTTAAATTTTTGATGACAAAATCTGAAATCCTCAGCCAATTTTAAACTCATGAGAGATGAAATTAGCATTAGAATGAGGCTGATTTCAGATTCTTTTGAGTGATGACTGTATCAATTAAAACCAACACTAATAACCATGTAATCTTATTAAAAAACACAACAATTTTTTAGATTAAAAAAAAAAAGCTGAACCTTAAGTTAAGAGACAACATTAGAAACTTAGTTTACTGTGACCCACAGTTTTAGCTAATTTAAAAGGCCTTTATTTCTCTTTTGGATTATTTTTTTCCTTGCATCATTATAGATTACCGTCAGACAGTAAATTATAATGTATGCTTTGCTAAAAGCATAAAATAGGCTTTATTAGAATTAAAGTCTATTTAAAATAGAATGGTATAGACATTATGTTTTTCATAATACCTTTAATAGCAAATACGAGCAATAAACCTTATACTGTGAAATTTAATAGAACAATGCAACTAGTCTTTAGCTCTTAAGATTCACTATCACTGCTTAAACCTTCATGAACCAAACTGCTTTGGTTTGTGTATTGCAAGCATCAAGAACAGGTTTTAACAAAATTTTTCAAAGTATGATGTCAGTAGTTTCAACAGGGGCCATGTAAAGTTTTAATGATATTGTTTCATATGTTGCTGAAACAAAAATACATTACACACTTCATTTACTCAAATTTTTGGACAGAAAAAAATTACAGGAGGGTTGAATGAGAGTTGAATGCATTTTTCACATGGATTTTTAGAATTAGCAGAAGCAAACAGAAAATTGAGAGCTTTAAAATAAGACAGAAAATGAGAAAGTTTTATGATATGAGCACAAGGGCAATTTTAGCAATTTAGTGTTCAACAACATAAAGGGGAAGAAAGACCCTCCATATTTTGTATATATGCGATCCACATGTGCATTATATCAGATTTATTTTATTTATTTAAAGATAACGTCAAGAGACTTTTAAAAAAGGCATCAGATTCTCCTCTGTACTGATACCAGTCTTGTGGCATTTTCAGTAGCTGATTATTGCTTTCTAGGATTTTCCAGCTAATCTATACAAGTCACAGGAGACTGCATGTAAACTGTGCTATATCAGAGGTTCTTGGCCTTCAGTCACCCCTCTTGCACCAGCTGCTTGGCAATCTTTGCACTGAGAATGGAGGGTACGTGAATACTGAGTTTGATTTGATGGGTGAACAGTCACAGCATTTACTGCATGAATAAATAAAGCAGGCCAAATTCATGCTTTGTCTAATTCTATTAGAATGAATATGCTACCTCCAGGGATCAAAGTAGTTGGTGAGTAAGTGTGCACAAGGGCAGGAAATTCTGGTGGTATCTGCCTTCCTGGAAGATGTAAAATGTGAAATGCAAAGAAATTTCTTAGCCAGTGGGGGGGAAAGTTTGATCTGTAAAGAATTAATTAGACATTCAGTAATTGAAAAGTGCTCTCTTTGACACTGCTTAGGACAAATCTAGGTATTTATATTTTGTTTTGGGCTTTTTTTCTTCAAAAATACAACATCAATTTTATTCTTGAAACAATAAAGAAATAATAAACCCAAAATCACAGGAACTACCACCATCAAAAAAGTGTTTTCCTTGAATGCACTTCATTGGGTTTACCTGTTATCAGCCAATTTTGGTATTAAACTTATACAACCTAGCCAAAATACAACAAATAAAATTGAATGTTAAAATGCAAGCAACTTTCCCTGAAATTCGGTCTCATTAACTTAGTTAATAATTTTATAAATCCAAGTACCTTTTAATGCAGTTCCCATTTCGGAACTTTATCTCCTCTCTCAACTTCACACCAGCAGTCCACACTGTTCTTTGCCTCCACATCTGGATGTCTTGTAAAGGTTCAGGGGTGTGTGCTGGAGTCTTGACAGTGCTCTGTGGCCATCTCTTACCCTGCAGCTGTGTTCTGACCTCTGCTTGCTTCTGTATCAGCTTCATCCAAAATGTGTTGGACTCGCAGGAGAGCTCTCATGTAATGAAAGCCTGGATCAGACCCAAATTTGCTTACAAAAAACTACTCATCCCAATTGGGATTAATTAGACAACTGATTCATGTCATAGAGTAGATACATTCCATAACCCTTTAAACAGGCTCTGAATTATTATTAGGTTGGTATTATTAAGACCCATTTAGGCTTTGACACTTGCATTTCATGTAACCTTAATTTATTTAAAAGCTAACAAAAACCTCTTTGGTTTGTTTCTCACCTGAGCTGCTGACCTACTATAGCTTAAAGACATCTGTCCTTCTGTCCTTTTACCTGCAACAGTCATTACCAGCTTAGATTCATCACCTTATTTTCATTGGTTGACTATTCTGAGAATTATGCACTCGAGGACAGAGAGAAAGATCCTGACTGATTTTCACAAGAAAAAACATCAAAAGTTGGAAAGAAATAGTTTTGTTCCTCTATTAAAGTTAAGGTAAATTAGGTAAATAAGGTAAAAATGGGAGAAACAAAGTAAATGAAACTTCAAAGCTTACTCTTCAGAATTTCTTCTTGAAGAGGAAAGGATAGAAAGAGCAGAGACTGAGTTTGATGTTAAAAGTATGAAAGGGCCAAATATTTTATTGGTATAACTCAACTAAGTTTCAGTAGAGCTCTCTGTATCCATTAATAGTAGCTACATTTCAGACACACTAAATGTTTTGTTTATTCTGCTTTTGTTTCATAGGACTAGAAGTAGTACACAGCCTACACCTAACACAGTTTACAGTGATAAAGTTTGAAGAGACACAAAGGTTACATAGCAGCAAAGAACCATAAGCCTCCTCTATATTAGAGGCTGGGAAGGAGAACAGAATTGCTACTGTGCCAGTGCTGCATGAAAAATGGATTTTTGTCAGTGGGAATGAAACAAGGCTATGATCTCCATTAATTCAAAGTTCTTTTCCAGCTTTTTTTCCTGTCTAATCTGCCAGTTTAAAATTTTATATTACTTTCAGTCCTCTGGATTTTGTTTATTAAGATTTTAGAACAACACAGCTTTGGAACATGTGATCATTAAGTATTTCTACTTTATGTTAATCAGTTCATTAGAGATTGAATTTTACTCAAATTATATGAAAGCATAACATTCCCTTTCTCTACTCTTTTTTACATCTACTTCTGAGATAGGGAATAATATAAAGAGAAACATTGTTATCATTTCTTATCTCATCTTTCTCCCTTTTTTGATTTGTTTTTTCCCACTGTTTAATTTATTATCTGTAATAAATTACAAATTTATCAAATATAAACCACCTGTTTTCAGACTGAAATGAGGCTGACACCTTAAATGATTAGTGATCACCTGTGTCCATGCTGCTTTTCTGTTTCACTATTTGAGACAGTAATTGAAAGTTGTAGGAGGTAACCAAACAAATCAATCTTTTTTCATCTTTTGGGGACAACTGATCTTAATGCACTGACACTTTTTTAGAAAGCACAAGGAGTCTTAAAGACAGCTTTCAGATTAGGTGTGGTCAGCACTTGGTAGGCAATTAAAAGGTCTTATAGTTGGTAAATTCAGACAGCTCTGTCATGGAGGACATGCACTTGTATCCAGAGGAAATTCTTGTTTAATATGCATTTCAGATGTTGGTACTTTTCAAAACTTTTAAGAGAGGCATCCAGCATCAGTGTGTTTTTTAGTTCCATCTCGTTCTTCCTCTTCAATTTATTACAGTTTTATGGAAATTACAAATGAGCTGTGAGAAGAAAGGGAGAAGAGATTTTTTTTTTTGAATGCTTTAATATCCTGTGAGCAAGCTCTCCAGATAGAATTAAGAAATTTTGATAGGATGGATATTCTTTTTTCCTTCCTTCCTTCCATCCTCTTGCTTACTAAAAATAAAACATATGAAGATACACAGTTTCATACAAAATCACTCTGCAATAAAAAGTGCCCATTATAGAGTGTCAATGGATGTGATAACATGCATAATTTACTTAGGGGGAGTATGCAATTAGAAAATTAACCTCTTACATTTCTCTCCCTAATCAGATGCAACAAGTGACTGGAGAATAACACATTAGCAGCTGTATTTACTGTATTTGTATGCTATTAATAAGAAATTGATTATGCTTCAAGAGAGGAGAATTGAGTCTGTCTGTGAAAAGCAGTTTGGGATGGCATGGTGGCTCTTTGTATTCTTTCTTCTTTTCCTTTCATTCTGGTAACGGTGCATTACTAATTCCAGGTATCCTAAGGAGATGTTAAGACCCTTCAACTTTTCCTGTTTTCAGGAACAAATGTATTTGTCATGTGTTTCTACCATGGTGACTCCAGCTTTGAAAAGATTTAATGAAAAAGGGCTATTTAATGCCAATTGTAATGACTTTTTTTTCAAATGAGATTAATATTTTTCTATTAAGAAATGGATAGGCACCAATTTCATTATGAAAGAGCAGTCTACAAGTAATAATGTATTTTAATCATTCTGAACTTTATCTGAAATTATTAATGTAACAAAATTAAAGTCTCCATATCTTACTACTACCAATATCCAGAATATTTCTGTTCCTGTATTGTCAGCTATACAAAACATCACATCTGTGGTGGTCTCAGAGGAATTTCAGATGACAGCAGAAGATACAAAGGCCAATAGTGCAATCCTCTCTTTCAACATGTTATACTTTGTGTTACCATCTATCAGAAACGACAAGGGCTATGAGAGGATAGTCTCCCTTTTTCCAAATACTGAAACAATTCTGTCATTCTGAAGATTATTACCCTTCAACAATAAATATACATATAAACTTCTGAGGAAGTTTGATAGAGTTTCACTAGTAAGTGGGAAATAGTCAGTTTGACAAGCAGCAGTCAGGTTCTGGGAGAAAAAAGAACTGTTTTGGAAGATGTAGGGATACCAGTATTACCATTACTGAGATTGAGTCATGCCCTCCACAGTAAGGAAAAATGAATAATTAGGAAAAGTGCTTTGACTGTCACTCTTCAGAATGTCTAATGTTTCACCAGTGATTTTTTCTTTATCAGAAAAATTTAGAAGATGTTAAAGAGCCAGACTTACGATCTGAGCCTCTCTGATAGGACTATGTAAGCTTGGACAAAACATTTGTCCTCTCTGAGCTTCAATTTCCTTGTCTATCGATTTAGGACAACAATGGTCCCTTACCTCATGGGGGTGTTGATTGACTGAATGCAAAAACATTTAAAGTTTGTGGAATTATAATGGGGATCTACATCATAAGCATCTTAGAAAATTTAAATAAATTTCAATTCTACAGACAGTAGTATTATTCAGATTTTTTTTTCTCCTCTGTTATTCCTGGATAATACTTCACAGAAATTCCTCTTTATACAGTTATCTGGGACACCTTATTCTGATTTTATACTTCACTCATGCTTGCTTATTCAGAGTTTCATTCTTGGAAAAAAAACCCCGAATCTGACTAGCTGGGCTTGATCAAGAGAAAGACTGAAATGTACCTATTGAGATTGTGCTCTCGAAGGTATTCCACTGTGACTAGGAAGAGAGGGTTCAGGTGGCCCCTTTTCAGGGTTAAGTTCCCTTGAAGGGAGGAGTCCCAGCCCACAATTTTAGGATTTTAACACTTAAACAACGAGGCTTCACATATTGCAAATGAACTGGAGTGACAGACTGGACTTATTGCTAGAATCCCTAGAAAAGCACAGCAGTGAAGCACGACCACCTTTTCCTTCTCCTGTGACACAATTTTAAATATCAAACAGCTGCATTTGTGTTTTTCAAGGCTGCATATCCAGCCAGTGCATCTGTATGCTTCCTGATGGGAACTAGATAAAGACTCCTCAGGCAGCTTTGTGAGAAGGAAGTGAAACTTTGTCCACTTTTCCCACAATGGAGGGAACCTCTCCAGAATGCAGCTGTACAGAAAGGCTGAGGTAGATCTTAACCAGAGCATTTGCTGGTGCACTGACTTTTATTACAATTCTGCAGTAATGTTGGAACATATTCACCTAAGTATTGTGCAAATAAGGGTTTTACATACTCTACGAGTATGCCTAAGAACATGCAGCATCACAGAGCTTCTTAGGTACATGTTGTGGCATCATATACATATGTGTGTGATGTCGTGTACATATATACATATATATATGCACTGTTATCTCCTTGCAAATAATGCTTAAAACCAAAAACCTCCCTGTGCAAAAATGAGCTGTGTTCTACCTGATGACAACAAGCTAACATTGATCAGGATGTTGGTTTCACCTACTTGACATGCCTCACCTCAAATATAGTATGACAGGCCTAAAATAAATCTATTTGGTTCAGTTACAGAATGTTTTTTCCCCTGGGATATCAAAAATGAGCTGTCAGAATTTTATTCAAGAATGCTCAAGTTATTTCCCTGTAGAGGATAGAAATAGAAAAATAGTGCTTAAAAGGTGATCTTCTGGACTGTATTTTATAATCTTTGTGGGTTATGATGAATTTTCACATTGTTCATCAATAGGACTGTAGATGAGTCACCTCATGGCTTTGGGTGAAAACAGAACTTGTACAATTTGATTTACTATGTCATACTGATATGCATTTTTAAACTTAAGTATTTCAAATGTAATTAATAAAGCAGTCGAGTAGATCCTGACCTGTTTTCTCTTTTATTGTTGCATAACAGAGAATACTACCTGCCCATATCACTTGTGAAAAGACAATGGGTGCAATATATTTCATCATATAACTTAAAGGTCAGTCCTGATAAACTGCTGTTTGCAAGGTACTGAGAAAAATATAATAGTAACCTCTATCCTTCTGTACCTAAAAAGTAGGAATGCCTCCAGAGATTTGGACTGCAAATTTAATTTGGTATAATTAGCCAAATCAAGTTACAATATGCTTTATTGAGACATTATGCTGAATGGTCATCAGAGTTGATAACTTATTTAGTAGCTTGTTAACAAATGAGCTATTCTGAGTGCCATTACTACCCTTCAATTAATTGAAGTATGCAGTAAGAGTATAGTTCATGTATAAGAACACTATTTTTAATCTTCTAAAACTGCATGCATCAAGTTTCCCATCATTATATCAAAGTGCTATGCCTTTTTACTAGCAGTAAAAACAATAACCTTGATAATAATTGGTGAATGTTAAACATTTCAGAAGTTCATATAAGGTCTTCAGCTCATACCTTCATTTAGGTTATTTTGGCTTATTTTCTTTTCAGAGAAAGGTGATGAATTGATGAAAACAAAATATATCATAGGCTAGAAATACCGATGTAAAAAATGACACAAGAGTATTACCCAGAGTTGAAAAGGCTCCTAAAACTTCTGAACTTCTAACTACTTCAAAAGGTTCACATGGTCCCAACTCTCAAGCCTATATCGGTCCTTCTGGATGGTATTTTTTCCTTCCAGTATGTTGACCACACCACACAGGTTGGTGTCAGCAAACTTGCTGGGGATGCAGTCAGTCCCGCTGTCCATGACAATGACAAAGATGCTAAACAGGACCTGTGCCAGTGCTGATCCCTGAGGAATGCCACTCATCACTCCTCTCTACTGGGACACTGAGATACTGACCCTACCCTTTGAGTGCAGCCTTCCAGGTAATTCTTTATCTACTGAGTGGTCCATCTATCAAATCCACATCTCTCCAGGTTAGAGACAAGGATATCATGTGGAACAGTCAAACACTCTGCACAAATACAGGCAGATGATGTAAATCATTCTTCCCTCATTCACTATTACTGTAACCTTGTCACAGAAGCCCACCAAATTTGTCAAGCATGATTTGCCCTTCATGAAGCCTTGTTGTCTGTCACCAATCTCCTTGTTTGCCATGTGCATTAACATAGCTTCCAGGGTGATCTGCTCCATGATTCTGACAGGCACTGAGGTAAGGCTGACTGACCAATATCCTTCCTGAGGTCTTCCTTATTTCCTTTTTTAACATGGGGTTTATATTTCCCCTTCTCCAGTCAATGAGAACTTCACTGGACTCCATGACTTCTCAAGCAGGATGTACAGTGACCTAGTCACTTTTTCTAACAGTTGCCTCAGGTGCCCACCATTCTACTTTGAGGGTCAGGTAGGAGGAGTGCACAGTTGCTGGGCTGTGTGTGCTTTGAGTCTCTGCAGTCAGACAAAGCAACACTCCACCTTCAGAGAGGCCTCCTCCCCATCCTCCTTCCATGAAACCTGCCCCACCAGGTTCCCCAGGGCACCTCTTATGGGAGTGGAGGTGGCTGCTGTGGGCTGCTCATCAGCTACCCATTTCAGGAAACCTCCCTGTAGGCCACAATCCCCTTCTCTGCTCTGGGGGACACTTATTTTCCTTAGCTCATTCTTTGGTATTTCTGCAAAGAGAACGAAGTTTAACGCTATTGTGAGTCAAATGACAAACATTGATGTTTGTCTTCTACATGTGAAACGTGAGTCTTCGACACCCTGAGAAGATAAATTTAAGGTCATGATTTTACTTACATTAATATTTAAATTATTACTGATTCTGTATCAATCTCTGTTACTGGACCACCAGATAAAGCAGGAATCTGGAATAATGAAATAATTTGTTAAATGAGCCAGTATGAGTGGTTTAGTTTATTCTTGCTAGAAGGTGGTGGTTGATGCCTGAAAAGTTACAGTAATATAAACATAGGCTGATATGAATCTTGTTAAAATAAAAACAACCAGTCATGAGGCTGGGGTTTGTTTTATTTTGTTTGCATTTGACTTTTTTTTGTGATATTTTTATTTGTTTGGTTGGTTTTGGTTTGTGTTTTTATTATTTTTTTTTTTTTTGACAACTCTTGAAATTCAAGTTCAGCAGTCCTTTGCAAGAGCTCTGTGAGTTCTGTCAATCTCCAGGATTTCCTGTATACATCCTGAAGTGCGTGTTCTGCCAGAGACACTTGCTAGCCTCCCCAAATTACCTCATGCCAGCACTGGATGAACACTCCAATATTATCCATGAGGATATTATCTCAAGAACTTACAGGAAAAATATTTAAACCTTGTAACACTGACAAAAAATAATGAATGTTTGGTTAATGGTTACTTCTATGGATTTATATTATATCCCAGCATTTTTACAAGAAAGACAAGGTGTGAATTTTAAAAGCTGTATATAAAAAGGTGATTTGTAGGTGACTGAAAGCTAAGATTAAGTGTGAGTTGGTGGCAAATAATAAATCATTAAGGCAGTTTTGATCTATTCAGTATTATCATAACCCTGAGCCAAAAGGGGACTATCATCAAGAAAATATGACAGTATTCTTATAATATTTCACTTTTATTTCTATTTACATAACTTATTTCTCTACAATATGGCTTAAGAATACTGAATCCAAACTGTTGGGCAAAATTCTCCTTTTGTGCCAAGCCATTAATAAGTAATTTTGTGAATTTTTTAATTCTAAAAATCAATTTTGAAGGAATGTAGGGGGAGGTTGGTCTGTCTCAAGAAATGTAGACTATTTTTGTTGGAAATCTGGTATTCTAAGAAGTAATACTCCAGTGCTTCTTAAACAAGAATGCTTCGGGGCACTTTGTGTTGGATCTGTCTCAGTAAACATCAGACAACTAAAAGTTGTCATCTAAACTAGTCATCTAGTCTCCCTTTGTAGTCAATGGAGAGAAATAAACACCTTTAGGGAGTGATTCATCTCATTGAAGATGAGCATCTGAGACAGCTTAGACAAATTGTCTGCCTACAATGTCTAGTTCTCTCCATAACGAGAGCTTAAACGACTAGCTTTGATGGAGACAATCTTCAAGACTTTTGAAACTAGATAAGACAAATCCCACATTTCATGTCTGTTTGGATACAAAGAAAAAAGAAGAGAAAAATAACAGTAGTTAAACATTAAACTGTTCCAAGAATAAGTTAACCAAATAGTTAAAAAATATTTTTAATTTATTATTTTCAGTTGTTTGCTTTTAAGTACTTGACTAGTGAAAGGAAATGGTGTTCAGAAATACGCTATTCAGCTGTTTTTAAACCACATTTGTTGAAAGATCTTGTGATATTTACATTTCAAAGTGTAAATTCAATTTTGTTTACAGGAATTAAAATGATGTTTTTACATTTTTGAAGGGGAAAATATAGATTATGTTGTGCATTTTGAAAAGCAGAACAGTTAGAGGAAAAGAATAAGGGTATTCTAGCAGGGGTTGTAAAACACAAATAATCAAATCATAAAACAAAAGGGAAAAATTTTAAAAATTCTATCTCCTTACAAAACCATATGCTTATAGTATAGCAAAAGATAATCATGATGACATAAGATTTGCAGTCATAATAAATGTAGAATAATTCTTAGAAGATACACTAAAAAAGTAATATTCAATACAATGCAAATTACTTTGTCAGGGGATCTGAATTAATTAAGAAAAGAAGTTTGGGCGTGCTAAAGATTAAGCAATTGAATAGTGGAGATTGATTTGTGAAACATCATCAGCAGCAGAAAATTCAGGTGGCATCTTCTGTTTTTATTTAAGTGTTCTCAAAGTTGTCTTTCACTATACAGATGATAGAGTGAAAGTAATAAGGTATTTTACTCAGTTTAAATTCTATGAATGTATATTTTTGATACACATTCATCCAATGTATAGATGATATGAACAGTTCTGCAAAGACGTCTAAATATTACTTGAACATAGAAGACATAACCCAGTTTTTTATTTCATGTGGCCTTGGTTTTGCCAATTGAATCTCTGTAGTTTGCTAACTCATAAAGTGAATAGTACCTAGAGGTCAATAAGACAATGCATGCAAATTTTAAAGGACACTTGAAAAAATTTGCAGAGAAACAGAATGTTATATCAACAGTAGGCAAGTTGCTTGCTGGGAATGTGGTACAAAATTATAGTTTAAGCTACAGCAGTATTCAGGACTAAATAAACACTTTCTATCTGTGCCACAAGTTGTTCATAAATACTGTCATTCAGAGGTACCCAAGAATCTATACTCTTCAACTCCTATCCCATAACCTCCCCAATATTATTCACTTCTGAACCTTGTTAAATGCTTCACATAATATTTAGAGTATTACTGCTCTAGGATATGTGGAAAATCATAGCAAGGCTGCAAGAACTGTGTGCCCCCTGGGATGCTCACATTTGTCAAAGATGCAAGGTTGAATGTAGAGGGAAAGAATAGAAACACACTCCATAATCTCTTACCACCACTATCGAATGGAAGGAGATTGAGTCTGTTCTGCAAAGTTCTCACATCAAATATGACTATTGAGTACACCACAAGTTGACAACTCTGCAATTTAGTAGTCATACTATTTTAAAAAGTGGGAATGATAAGGACAGCACACAATTTTCTCTCTTTTTTTTTTTTTTTTCAGTTTGTGTTGTTCATGTGTTTGACAAAGATTTTTTTTAATCCAATATGCTGATTGAATCTCAGGGTGAATTAATTAAAAAAACCCATGTTTACTTGCATTCTTCTGTAGATTCAAACTAAGCAATTGCTTTCATTTATTGTATCAGGTGCATAACTAGTGGTGGGGAAGGCTGCATTTGAGACATGCTTAAAATTTTCTCTTTAAGACTGATTTATTCTGCCAAACAATGTAAGGAACAGCTATTCACAATCCATGCAACCTAGTATCTTGTTTCTGAAAATAGACATTTGTGAATGCTTAGGAAAGAAAAAATATATCAGAATTTATAAATTTATACTGTAAGACTTCCAACAATTTGGATTTTAATATCTTATGTCAAACTTTGTCTCCAACTTTGTGTTTAATAGTTCTTGATATACATTTATTTCATTTGTGAATTTTGAACTGCAAAACAATAACCATAAAACAATTAATTTTTAATTTTAAAAAAATTGATAGTGTAAATTTAAGTTTATTTAATAATTTGGACATTACTGAAGTGTCCACTATCTACATTCATTTAATATTAATACTTTAGAGTATGTTTTGTCAGTCCAGTAATGCCCACACCCAGTTAGGTTTTATAGATCACTTCAGTAAAATTAACAGGAACACCAATTTTCTGTCCTGAAACCATAAGCAGTTAATACCTCATCAGGATAAACACTAAAATAGAGCAGAGGGGGTATTGAAACTTGGGAAATATAATCTGGAACATAATTTGGATTCTGATATGACAGAGGACACTTGGATTTTGTTTTGGCTCTAAGTCTGTAAAATGGGTCTCGTTAAGTGAGTTCCTTGAAAATACGAAATGTTCTTAAATCCTAACATTGCAAATCACTGTGTAAATATAAGGAAATAAGGAGCCTTCGACTATACACATGCAAAAAAATCTCAAAAGTGCTAGAGAAATGTCTGGAGGAGTGTGTCCTCTGCCTGTGAGCTCTATGGTGCCTGGCCCCAGGGCTTTTTCCTGCTGCGAAGGGCTGGCCTCTGGCAGCAGTCTGTGTGTGCCTTACTAGCAGACTGCACTACTGCAGTGAACAGCTGCAGGGAATGAGGTGATTAATTAAAGAATGATGGTCCAATGATTAGGTCATTAGGTCTTCCTGACAAATAGTTAACATATTAATTGGTGGTTAAAATTAATATCTCTATTTTGGCTTCTGATGAAGAAGCTAAAGAAAACCATCTGATTATCATTAGAGAAGAACATCTTTTGATTTAGATACACACACACACACTTTTAGAAGGTAATCTACAAAGCACATAAAATCCTTAATTTCTTGTGGTTACTTTTAAAAGGCTGTAGTATCGTCTTTCAGTGAATCAGAAAAAGAAGAAATTGTCTTTTCAACCTCACTGGTTGAAATTTGTGAGGGTCATCTGAAAAAGATTTTGGATTTATGTAGACTGGTTTCTATCTCTAGCATTCTCATTCTGACATATATAGCTCTGTTTAAAAAAAAGCAAATTAAGATTTCAATTCTGCTGTGTCAGTACAGAGGAGGTCTGTGTGCAAAAAGACATCTACATATGGCTAAATGCCAGAATGGCATGCTTTCCACAGAAGTTAAAGAAAATGAAAACAGCAAAAAGGTAATCAGTGTAAATGATACTGTCCTTGAAAAATTAGAATCAGTATAAATTATAGTATATATAACAGGGTAAGATATAGTATGGAACTCAGTCACAGTAAATTGAATTTAATCAAATAATATAGATTAGAATATTTTAGTTGTAAGGGATCTACAGCTATCATCTAGGTCAACTGCCTGACCATGTCATGGTAGAGCAAAAGTTAATCATATTATCAAGAGCATTGCTCAAGTGCTTTTCAAACCCCGTCAGGGGACTCCTTTTCATTTACAGATAGCATTTGTGAAAATATTGTAGCTGACAAATTATCCCCATTTGCCATTTCCTTAATTATATACTATTAACTTTTCTAGGAATCAATATCTTCCTTAAATGACTTCTCTTCTACTTCTGTGAGATACTCCAAACTGCCAATGAAAACTAAAACCTCTTCCAACTTCTGTCATGGGAGACTAATTTAAAAAAACATGTGGACATCCCAGTCTTCCAGACTTGTTTGATAGAAGAGCATCCAGGACTATTTCCTGTTCCAGCCCAACACTAAGTGCTGGACATGTGTTCTAAGCTGGACATGTTGGAATAGCCACAGCCAGTTCACTTCCTTGGAAAAGGCAGAATATTTTCTAAGCGCCTTGTCAACACTTCTTTTTATTGTTGCTTTTATTGTTATGATTATTTCAAACTACTGTCTTATACTTGTGATGATTAACTTATTTTGTGTTAAGATTTACATTAAAAAGAAATTATAAAACAACCTTTTATCATACTATCCATTTAAATCTCTTAGCTGAAGGAAATTCAGATAGATAATTTTCAAAGTAGGACACTGGGACTTTGAAACATGAGTATCATGAAAAGCCTACCTTCTGTTATCAGCAAGTGCATTACCAGCTCTGTATCTATTTATAGGACAAATTTTGACCTTGACACCTCTATTCTTGTGCATGAGAATTCTGGGGGTCTTCGTAGCAGAGGCCGTGTAACAGCTTGTACTGGTTTCATCTGGGGTAAACTTTCTTCACAGTGACTGGTATGGGGCTATGTTTTGCATTTGTGCTGAAAACAGTGTTGGTAATACAGAGAGGTTTTGTTGTTGTTGAGCAGGGCTCACACAGAGCTAAGGCCTTTTATACTTTCCATGCTGCCATGGTGGTGAGGAAGTTGGGGGTGTGTGGGAGGTTGGGAGGAGACACAGCCAGGACAGGTGACCCCAACTGACCAAAGGGATATTCCACACCGCATGGCATCATGCTCAGAGGGGAGAAGAAGGAGAAAGCAGGGGATATTTGGAGTGATGTCATTTGTCTTCCCAAGTAGCCATTCTGTGTGTTGGGGCCCTCCTATCCTGGGGATGGCTGAACACCTGCCCGCCTGTGGGATGCAGTAAATTAATTTCTTGTTTTGCTTTGCTTGTCTGCGTGACTTTTGCTTCTTCTATTAAACTGCCTTTATGTCAACCCGCGAGTTTTCCAGTTTCTACCCTTCTGATTCTCTCTCCAGGCCTGCTGGTGAGAAATGAGCAAGCAGCTGTGGGACTTGGTGTCTGCCCAGGGTTAAACCATGACACAGCTTCATGTAAAGATGGATATGGAAAAACCAATATGGAAAACCCAAGCCTGAAACTATTTTATCAAATCCCCTGTGCTTTTCAGAAGTAGAGACCAACAGGTTTATGTCCCCCATAGTGCTATACGCTGCACTCAGGGGTATCCCTGTGGCCCAGCAGGTTTGTGATTCCTATGCAGAATTAATTAGTCACTATCAGGACTGTACAGCCAGCTGGGCTTATGCTCAGTTTCCTTCCCTTTTGCAGCCCATAGAAGAGAGACCTGATCTCAATGCAGGTATTTAGGATAAGTTTGGCACTAAAGATGCCTTTCTCAGTATACCATATCATGTTGAGGAAGCTACAAGGAGCCACGACATTTTAAAAAGGTCTTCTGGGATTTACAGTATTCTATCTTTTAAACTTTGCCTACACTGATGAAAATCTATTTCAGTAGTGTTGTATCAGTGATATACAAATTTAATTTTTTTTTAGTGTACACTAATTGCATCTTCTATACTTTATTAGTGCTGGTGATCAACCAGGACAACTGACTGTATATTTAGGCCTTACAGACATTATCAGAGGAAACAACAAGTAAAATTATTAAAATAATTTTAGAATTACCAGAAGTATGTAAAAAATTATCTCATCAGCATTGTTCAGAAAAAAAACAAAACAAAAAAAAAAACAAACCACACAGAAGAAAGAAAATAAACTACTCAACATAGTTGAATAAAACTCTTCTCGTTAAAAGAGTCTACAAAGTTTAGTTGAGATTTTTGAATTCTGGATAAGTTAAGAGTAATTCCTTAAGGTCAGACACTTAGTGTCTGAATTCCATAGAGATTCCAAGACTCTGGTTTGGGTTTCGTATGAGATATAATCTCCATTAATAAATTACATTTGCCAAGAACTATGATTTTTTTAATTGTGATATGAAGATTTCTATAATTATATTCTATCTGTTAGTTAATTCTATATTAATTTTATTAAGAACAATTTCTAAATAAACACTTTCTGGTTTTCTCCAGAAAGCCCGTGAGTATAGCAATCCTTTTTTTTCCTTAACCATTGTGAACTGCCCTTTTTCTTCAGGGAAAAAAACATATCAAATACTCTGCTGATATATCGGGGGGAAATGGAGCTATTTGACACTTTATCTGCTGTGGAAAGGTTATCTGTAAAATTTCTGGCATAAAAAATTCCACTCATTGACCCATCATACATTTATTGTCTCTTTCCCATTTTTACAAAAAGGTGTCTTTTGCTCATACATGCCCTTCTTGAAATAAATAAGTCCCCACTTTCCTTTATGCTTTTCTTTATGAAAGAAAGAAATCAGACTTATGTCAGCACTTACCCAGCTTGTTAAGGATCAGGGATGCCTCAGACGAGCACAGAGCCAAGTGAGTCAGTGACTCTGTCATTCTGATTGGCACATCTTCGTGACCCAAAGAGTTGTTTTGCTGTTTTCAAGATATAACTCTTGCATAAGGATAAAGGTGAGGAAATTTCTCAGCAGTAAAAGCTGTGTATGAATTAAAAAACTGAAGACATTAATTAATTCTTACTGTTACAAAACCAAAGAGGCACCAGTTTCAGGCCTTCATGAATTGTGTTGCTGCTACTTGCTCGTGGTCATATTTTATCTAGTGCTTTTTTGGCAATTTTATTCTGCCTTTCAGAGCCTTGTTCAGCCACAAAAAAAAGTCACATATGCTGCTTAAGTGGATGTGCCTTCAGTGGAGGTTGTACATTTAGTTCAGATTGGAAAAATAGATTTCTTCTGGTCTTTTAATGTTTTGCTATGTTCATAAGCCCTAAGGTCTGGCATGCAAGAGAAACATAAACAGTAGATACACATAATGGTAAATAGTAATGGTAAATAGTATTTTACAGGTTATCAGTTGAGAGGTTATTCTTCAAGCTCTTTTGTTAAACTCAAATCTTTTCTAAATCTCTGAATTTAAGTGAAATATTTGTATTTTTGTCTATGAACACCGTGAATATTTAAAGTAGTAAATTACCTGCTTTCAAACAGGTTCACTTTAAGAAATGAATTGCATAGTTAAATGTGAAATAGCCACAATATTTTTTTCAGAATGTTTAAAGAAACCCTTCCTTCCTTCCTTCCTTCCTTCCTTCCTTCCTTCCTTCCTTCCTTCCTTCCTTCCTTCCTTCCTTCCTTCCT
>VZTJ01006708.1:2868824-3039231 GCA_013397795.1 Orthonyx spaldingii
TTCCTTCCTTCCTTCCCTCCTTCCCTCCTTCCCTCCTTCCTTCCTTCCCTTGTGTCTGCCTTCCTTTTAGCAAGTAGTGGCGTGGCAAACAAATTATCTAATTGACATATGCATTAACAGAGGCTGACTGAGTCAACACTTGTTTCAATTACATGTTATTGTTTAAACTATAACTTCATAACACCTAGTGTTATTTTAATACTGTATCAAAAGAGGGCTAGTTTTGAATAAATGCAAGCAAACAAGAGATGGCACTACTAAGCAAAACACTGTGCTACAAATTTTAGGGCTGATTAGTCATTTTATAGCCCCTAGTAATAGACAGCACCCATTTTTTATTTGTTTTAAACAGCTTGAGGTTGCTTTTCCTCCTTCTCTAAAACATCTTTCTCAGAACCATTTTTATTGAGCAAGAGTAACTTGGCAATTCTTTTCCTCTTGTTTACTCCAGGGATTGCAATCGTGATTCTGAAAAGGTTGTTCTGAATTACCTTTATATTCCTATAGCTTTTCCACTCTTTTTTAAAAGTTCTCTACTAAAAAAATGCAAACATTTAATTTAATTAGGAATTCTGATGCCTCATTAGTGTGGTTCAACATTTGACTCTAGATTAGAGGAATTAAATAAGTATTTATCTAATTATTTTCTTCATATTTTCTTTCTACTGTTTATTTTCATGTTTTTTTTCACTTTTACAACATTATACAATGTGAATCAAAAAGTTATGTAGAACAAAAGTAGAATAACAACGTTTTATATGTCCTTTGCACCTTTATAAGTGCTGACAGTAGGTGAATGCAACAGCGACAGTTTAAATATTTGATTTTGTGAATTAGATTTTGTCTCAAAGTAAACTTAAAAATAACATATCCAAGGGAGTTCTGAGATCTCTTGTATTTCTACCATCTTACATTCAAAAAATGTATAATATATATAAAAGTACAAAATTGATACCTTTGTCTTCTGTTCCAGTAGAGGAAGAGGACAAAAAAACCCAACTAACAGTCCTTTCACCATCAAAACATGACACACTGCTTCAAAAAAAGTACTTTAAAGAATAGATGTTTTGCTGACTTGTAAAGGTCAAAAGATAGCCTCTGCCAAGCCATACAGGAAATATTAATTCCATTATGTCTGGTTAGGGAGTCCTCACTATATTTGTACAGTTTCTCTGTATTTAATTTTCATTATTTGTGTTAACATGTTATATGATCTGCAGAAAAGTCACATTTAATAAAAAACCTGATCTTTTTCTAAATTTTTGGGGTTTTTTTTTACTACTTCCATATTTTGCAAGAATTTATTCTTAGGAAGAGCTTTATTGCCATCAGATTTTTATTTTTAAGGGACTGAAAATACCATTCATAAAAATCTATCCATCTGTGTCAATATTTCCACAACCTCTTGCTTACTTTGCCAAAAGCATTTGATATTAACTTAACCCAAGACTTTCACAGACTCTTAGATGAAGACTCTTAGACTGAATAATTTACATGAATCACATATTAAAACATGGAAAGTGTAGAAAATGCAGAGAAAACAGTTGTGAGGTCCAGAATTCACAAGACTGAAAATTTACAAGCTCAGATAAATTTTATGGTAAATTTTTCTAATTAGAAGATCAAGGAAGTGATAACAGTTTAGCTTCAAAGTCTTGAAGTATTGGTTGAAAATACAAGCACTAACCACAAATAGAGATCTCATCTATCTCTAGTTAAGTTTTTCCAGTATATATAGTACAAAAATGATGGATGGCTAAGACTCTCTAAATAAATAAATCTAACAAAACAAACCCCAAACCAGAGGAAAACACAGCAGAACCTTCAGAAAGTAAGACTAAAATATGTTAAAACAAGGTGCTGAAACAGATCATTGACACATATTGTGAACTGTAAACTCATTGAAATGCCCTGCACTAAAACACTAAATTGAACACCAAGGAAAGTTTGCTTCACCATCTTTCTATTTTAAAAGATCAACCAAGATGCATACAGAAAGGGAAAGCTGTCAAACTAGGGTGTAGCAAGTCACCAGCCTTCCTCTCATGCTAACCTAGATCTTTAATAGAATTGCTTGCAGGTGGAAAGAGGAGAATACTAGATTTGAACATTCCTTGTTACAGAATATATTTAGTGCTATTGGTTTCTTGAATCCATTTGTTCCCTGTTGAACGTCTTTTGTTATGGAAAAGATCACTGTTCACACAGCCACTCTCTGGGTCTGTCACCTAATTTCTACTGATCATTTACTTTCATTCACAGAGATCATGATCTTAAGGGAACGGATAATGTTTCATAAAAACTAGTATGAAATAAAAGGTATTGGCTGCATTGTTTGCTTCCCCACAGCAGCCCTCACAGTGCTGTGGTTTGTGTTGGTAGCTAGAAAAGCACTGATAACAAACCAGCATCTGGGCTGCTGCTGAGCAGTGCTCACACAGAATCTCTTTGCTGCCTGTTCAACTTCTGCCTCCCCATCCCACCTCAGTTCCAAACGTCAGGAAACTGGAGGTGGACAAGAGTTTGGGAGGGGACATTACCAGAACAGCTGATCCAGACTGACCAAAGTAATGCTCCATATGCCATATAATGTGCTCAGCAGTAAAAGCTGAGAGCAAGCATGAGAGAGGGGCCATTTGTTATTAGAACATTTGTCTTCCAGAGCAACAGTTACATGTGCTGAGGCTCTACCTCCCCTGAAGCGGCTGGACATTGCACATTGCCTGCCAATGGGAAGTTGAGAATAAATCTTTTTTTCCCCCCCCTTTGCTTTTGTGTGCAGCCTTGCCTTTTCTTTATTAAATTGCCTTTATCTTGACCTGTGAGTTCATTTTCATCTCATTTTCTTCTCCCCTGCCCTACTGAGGAGGAAGTAATAGAGTGGCTTGGTGGGCATGTGGCAGTCACTGAAGGTCAACCCACCACAAGAACACATTACATGTTTTGTAGGAAGTATCAATTCAACAGAGAGCTTCCTATTAAAGCTTCGTCCAGTTTAACACTTTTTGAAGCTGTAAGGAAAATTAATCTCTAATGTAAATCATTAAACCTGAATTTTACCAACAGTGGATTTAGTTCATTGAATATAATATTTTTCGGATGGAGATAATGAACTTTCTTCACTGAAGTTTGCAGAGTTTATGTTTCCTATATATCACTGACAAATGCATGGTTATAACCAAGTGAAGAAAATCTAATATTCACAATTTGGAAAAACTGGTTGTACAAAGTCCAAGACAATAGTTTGGAAAAAAACTAAAGTGTTCTCCCCTCTCTCTCCATTCCCACTTTTGGATCTTTTTTTGTTAATTGACTTGTCTGCATCTAATACACAAAATACAAAAAAATATTGTTTCGTATCCTGTGCATGATATTGATTTCCCATGCAAGAGTAACTTAAACTTTGAGATGTTTTTCTATTCACTCAAGTTGCACTGATCATGTTATAAGTTGTATACATCTGATACTTCTGTCAGATACTTAATTCTATTTATGTGAGTTGCTGTTGTATCTCTGATTTCTAAAAACAATAAAAATTTAACAATAAATACTTCAAATGAAATGTGTGTAGCAATTAATTTCAACTTATTTTCCACAATATTTAAACTTAGATTTGGTAGTTTTTTAATGACCTTTTTCACATTCTTTTTTTAAGCTGTTGTAGAACCGTGATTATAAGAATCAAAGCATAACCTGAGCAGGTGGTCTGCGGGTTACACTCCTATTTCTTCGTTTCAGAAACAAATGTTTTTGTCTTTACTAACAGAATTGTATTGAATATGTGTATATGTGCATCTGAACACACAAGTGTGTGCAAAATACATTTGCACAAACTCATGTATAATATCTATTTCAATGTGAACATGTAAGCCTGAAGAATAAAGCCAAACTGAATGTGGTATTTTTCAGTTTCATCACAAGCAAACTAGAAAGGCTTGGTGACCTCTATCTTTATCAAGGTTCTGTCTGAAGGAGGTGTTTCATATATGTTAATTAGCTTAAGATTAAAAGGTGATTTTTGTTTTTTAAAGCTCCCAAAACAAGCTCATTGCCACATATTATCAAGCATCAGTAAGCTAAAGAAGTTTTTACACCTAAGATGATGATTTGAAATTAAAAAATGCTTTCCAAGAAATAATAGGGATGTAGCAAGTTTAGGGTTAGACTCTCACTTCTGTAGCTTTACATTGATTCTATAAATGTAAAATTTTAATGCACCATCTTTTTAAGATTTATTTAGAAACAAACAAAAAAACCCTCTGCAACAAACAAGCAAATGAATAAGTAAAATCAGAATTCAAAACAGGTGCAAAGCAGATAGGTTTAGACAGAGATATTTTTTTATCTCCAGAAAACTTTTGTCAAGAATATTTCAAAAGCAATTTTTCTGAGCTTTGTAAGAGATATTCAAGTCTTTGATAAACTTGTATTCACTGAACTTTGATAACAATAATGGTGGTATTTTTGTGGTGTACATAATTAAGTGTATTTCAGAATATTTTCCTTCATTCAGAGAGATATTATTATTTTGCACTTCTTTTGACACAGGCAGATATAATGAATTTTGAGTTATTATTTTCTTTTTGCCAGAAGGTTATGTGAATCCAGTTTAAAGCTAATTAAACACAAAACACTGACAAAATTTCATATGATGATGGGTCTGTCATTAAAGGCTTTGGAAAGCTTTAAAATGTGACCTTAAATGGAGGTTTAGCTCATTACTTGTCTTCAGAGCTGGATATTTTTCAAAAACCAAGGCTGAACATGGCTTCCTTCAGCCTCTTAACATAAATAATCCATGGCATTTTCATAGAAAGCTAGAAGTGCACAGATTAGATCTTTAAACCACCAGGTGGTGTTGGCTATTAGAGGTTACTTCAAACAGTAGCCAGTTCAAGTCCTTATATCAGCTCAAGGTGTGACACACCACGTACAGCTATTTTAATCAAAATCAGAAAATCCATAAGAATAACACATGGAAGCAAAGGAAACCTGTGGTTTGTGTTGTCAAGTGAATTGTCAGCTGAGACTGTTCTGAGTGCTTGTTATCCCTACCAGTTCAAACGTGTGCAATATACATTCTAAGTTAGTATTACGTTTATTATTCTTACAATGACCTTGAAACAATGTCCCTCTCATTTCAGTAGTGCTCCATTACATTGCAAAAACAGAAATAAGAAAAAAAAAATCACAGTCAGCCTCTCAGAAGTAGCCTCTGGTAACTGTAAATCCCATTCTGCTTATTTGTGCTACTGGATTTAGACAGCTCCCCCTTATCACTGAATGTGAAAAAAACCCTGTCTTTTTATTACCACTAGATAAGTAAAGAGTAACAATTACTCAATTGCAGTATAGCATCTATGCACAGTGTTATGTACTATTATTTATATCGGTGTGAACATAAAATATTTCTCTTTCAGAGCCTCATATAGCTTGTGTAGGGAAAATAAATAAATAATTAAACAAACAAAAAAACAAACCCAACCCTCCTAATGATATTCAAAACCTAGGGCCAGAAGTCCTGACGTCAAGCACAGAGATATAGATGTTTCACAGCTAGTCCCTAAGGACTTTGTCTGCCAAAGGGAATTCTACACATCTAGCATCACTATAGCCATTCATTTGCCATCGTTTCTGGCCTCAGCCTTGGGGGTTGTGGCTGCCAGGAACAGCCATACAGAAATGCCTTTCTGGAGCAGAGTGCTGAGGCCAGAGGCAGATAAATACACTTGGGTTTGGTTCAGCCCCCAGATTGTTTCAGGGTCAGTTGACAGGGGAGGGGAACCTCGATGTATCCCTCTCCTACTAATTTGGTGACAGTGCCAGCAAGAGATGCCCAGAGCCTGGAGAGGGATTGCAGGTCAGCAGGAGATCATCTGAAGAGCTGAACAAAGGAATTCCAGTCTATGATCTTATTGACATCATAGAGACGTGGTGGAATGGCTTCTATGTCTGGACAACACAAGCCAAGGATGTCAAGAGCAACACAAAAATATTCTATAGGTACGTTGGTGATAAAAGAAAAGGTAGGGAAAATTTGGGTCCTCTACAGAAGGAAACAGGACGCCTGGTTACCCAGGACATGGAAAAGGCTTTCACAGAATCACAGAATCAATTAGGTTGGAAACGACCTCTGAGATGTTCAAGTCCAACCTCTGACCGAGCACCACCTTGTCAATTAGACCACAGCACTGGGTGCCCAGTCTTTTCTTAAACACCTCTAAAGATGGTGATTCCGGTGATTCCACCACCTCTTTGAGCAGTCCATTGCAATGTCTAATCACACTTTCCATGAAGAAATTCCCCCTAACATCCAACCTAAATCTCTCCCGGTACAGCTTGAGGCTATATCCTCTCATCCTGTTGTTGGTTTCTTGGGAGAAGAGGCTGACCTCCACTTGGCTGCAACCTCCTGTCAGGCAGTTGTAGAGAGTGTTGAGATCATGCCTGAGCCTTCTCTGGTTGAGGCTTTGAGCAACCTGGTCTAGGGGAAGGTGTACCTGTCTATGGCAATGGGGTTGGAACCAGATGATCCTTAATGTCTCTTCCAACAAAGCCATTCTGTAATTTTGTGATTCAGTGTAAGGTGTAAGAGACACAGCCAGGCACAAAAATCCACCATGATGCTCAGGGATGAACTAAATGTTGCTCTGGAGGAGAGGGATTGGGTGGTAGCCCCCAACAAGTCTCCTCACAACTTTTTCTCATCCAGCTCATCACAGAGCTCTGCTGCTTACTGAGCTGTAATGGCTTAGAGCTGGGGCAGCACATGCAGCTCTGTCTCTAGAAGGGGCAGGGGTAGATGTTGCAGAAACTGATGGTGTCTCTGGGGCCCTGATGAATGCATTCAGCCACCTGGAGATCCGCCTTAGTCTGCACCCAGCTCTGCAGCTTAAGCTTTCTGTGAGCAGTGTGATGGCAATGTCTTTCTGTTCCTTTCCTTTTCATTAAAGCATGAAGGGGAGAAAAATCCAAAAGGGATTGTTAAAGACTTATTTAAAATTAATAAAGATGACTTCCATATATTGAAAGCTGGTCATATATCTCTGATGTTACAAATAATAGACAGAAACAGCTACAGTAAGTGGAATAAATTTGATAACACTTTAAGTAGATTAGCCTGAGAAGAACATATTGTGTGCTTGCAAGAATGAGAATAAGAAGGCAGAGAGAGAGAGGGGAGAGTCTCAAAAGCAGCTTTATGCTCAGAGCACCAGAGGCTGAACACTAGCACTTGCAAAAGTTCACATTTGTCCTTTTTAACACATTTAGCATAAAGTTTCAATGATATCACACATCATGAAATTAAGCTGGATTTTGTAATATCCAGTTAATATCTGATGTTATAAGAGAAGAAAGAGAAGTGGAAAATATTATGAAAGAAAAATGCCTTGTCCCAATGTCTCTGCACAAGGAGGCAGAAGCATCCTGTCACTGATGCTTCACATCTAATGTATGAAAGCTATTGAAAAGGCAAAGTAGGTGCTCTCTTTGTCTATATACTAACTGCAGTGCCAGAAGATGGAAAATTTTTTATTTATCTTTTTTTTTTTTTGATCACTGGAATAAAACAGTCTCTACGGGAAATGATAATTCTGTACTTTTCTGCATATTTCTGACATATGGATAAATAATTAAGAAAGTGTTTCCTTTTATCAATGTCAAAAAGTTAGGAACGTCGCAGGACTGCAGATTTGAAAGACTTTTACATGAGTTTGTAAAAGTGCCAGACTGAAAAGTTTCTCTCCACGGGGAAGAAGTAGAAAATCACATGTCTGTTTCTACCATTTCTCTCAAAATTTCTTTAAGTCTACCTTGAAAATAAACTCAGCAAGTTAAAGGACAGCTCATCCATCATTAATCATTCAGGTTTTTCACCTCTCTACAGTCTGCCAGCCCAGTTGCTAGACATTTATATTGTATCTTCCACTACTAGCTGAATTTAGAATAACAACTAATTTTATCCTGCACTTATGACAGGGAAGCAACATTTGATACTTCTAGAATTTATTCATTATATGAATCATCAACCCTGTGCTCTTGCATTCCATAATCTGAAATAAAGGCCATTTAAAGTGCAGGGATATGTCAGCTTGTATAACCAAGTTACCATGCAGATTCTCCTGCTCTGTAAATACCACCACTGGTAGTCAAAGCAGCTTTCTGTTTCTGCTGGTTGCTTTCTGACCTCTGCCCCTTAACTTTGCATGATGAAAATGTCATCTTAGCAAGGCTCCAAAAATTGTTAATACTGATACAATTGTCTTGCCAACAGCAACAGTATTGTTACACTGAAAAGTCACCGCAGGTGGGATTGGTGTAGTCTCTTCCTAAAGATTTGCTGTTGAAAGCTATGTTTGCAATATGCAGTTAAACCTCTTCAGTATGCCAAAAATGAAATAGAAATTCATTCAGACTCACTGTCCAGTTTTATCCTTTTCCCCAGAGTTGGCAAAGCCTTTCCACCTGTTAGACAGATGCTGTGGGCCTTTAACTCTGCACTGGGCAATGTTAACACAACATACTCTGTCCACTACAGCTGAGCCAATGATGTTATCATTGAAAAATTTGACTTTTCTTACAGAGGCCAGAACACTGGACATTCCCCTTATGTTTGAGAAGGGGAAAGGCAAGACAGTTCTCATACTGGACAAAACAACAGACCTCTTCATGCTCACCTGCTACAAAAAATTTTAGCACTTGCTTGTATCAGTTGAAATTTATCAAGAAAACTTTTGTTTCTACCTTCTTTTGTTTCTACCTTTCTACCTTCAAGACCAACTTGAATGCTTAATCTTGTTCACATTAGGAAAGACAACACATAAAACCCCCAAACACTTTAGCACATTAAAATTAAACACGGAACTGCTTCCTTGGTCTTTCTGCTTAGCACTAAGTACTTTCCCAGTTACTTCAGCAAGACAGGTCATCCCTTTTATCTAACATAGCATTTCAAATTAATTAAACAAAATGAAGAAGATGCATCTGTGTGCCTCTGTTTTTGTTCCAAAATGTTCCCCATCTCTGAAACTTTAGCAGCCAGTTCTGCAGCATCAGTAGCTTGTTCATGGAGTGCTGTTTACGCTCATCAATTCCCACAGCTCCATTGGCCTTCAAGTTAAGCAGAGAAGGATATGATTTTTACTGGTATTAATTTCCAAGAGTTGCTTTTTGTCTCCTTGTTTTTAGTTGGATTGCTTGCTCTCCTGATGAAGAGCTGATTTAACGAGCACAATAAATGTCAAATAATATTGGAGAACTAATTCACAACAGTGAATATGTCGTTGAGAGTTATCCTGGAAAACAGTTGCTTGTCTCAAAGGCTGCAAAGTGAGAAAACTATTACCTTTACCTTAATGGTAAGGACTTTGAGTGCCAAATCAAGGTGATAGCCCTGAAGCAATTTCTGAAAGAGTGACATAAATTTGGAAATGTGTCACCATTTAGCAAAGACATTTGGCTAAATAAACTGTGGGATCCTCTAAATCCCAGGAGCTCTCTTTGTTAGAAGAAAAGGATCAAGTTACAAAATAGTCGGAAGGACTAGACTATTGTGTTTTCTTTTAAAAGATTGTTATCTCTTTAAACTCAAATGTTTAAATTAACTGATTAAATAAAATATCACTTTTCACTATATTACTTGTCCACTGGTGTGACACTTCAAAATCTCCTTTCATGTAACGGTGAAGATGAAACGGACACAAAGACATACAGAAACCCCCACCCAAACAAATGTTATATGGTAATTGAGGATATTTTTCTGGACTTTTCCAATAAATTAAATGTTTGTATTTGAAGAGCTTTGTCTTTTTTAGATGAGCCATTTCCTGATTGTTTATTCTGCAGTAATAGTATCTATTATTAATACAAAGAAGAGGATTATCAATAATGTCAAATCTAGCTTTTCTTAAGCTAACTAAGGTTTCTAGTCTGTTGCTGTCAAATCCAGGATTGACACAGAATATTTTGTTTTTAAATGTCAACAGATGATAGTGGCAGCCTCACCACATTTCCCAAAGTTCATACTGAGGGTCCAAACTCTTAAAGGAACTTTCCACAAAATGTTGATGCAACTGAATTATTGGGGCTTAGCCTTTAACATCTATAAGTGGTGTCCCATTTGATTACTTTTTAATGAATTTCCATAAACAATAACATCCCATGGATTGCAGAGCTCATAGGAAATTACTAAAAGCACTTGTTCTGAGTATTGTCCACCTTTCTCCATTCTGAAACAACTCTTATTTTGTTCTTTTCTCCATCCTTTCTTACTCTGCCCAAAAATGCTGTCTCCTGAAAATCAATATTTTTCCTATGTTAGTATCTTTGACCTCTTACAATACTGTATATACTTCCTTGAAATTTCTCTGTAGTTCCTGGACATACCTCCTGCTTTTCATGTTTTCCTCTCCTAGATTTGTGATTTCATCTGAACATACAGTGCTTTATATCTAGTTTGAGAAATCTGATTTGCTAAAAAAAAAAAAATCTGATTTTGGTTTACAGGTAGCAATAAATTACATGTGTTTGGTTTAGATTTTTTTTTAAGTGCCATAATTAAACAATACTCCTTTGTAAGTTGACAGGCTGTTCATTGTTTACTGAAAATAATTTCATAGTCTGCTTTCCAATGCCACAGAAGTCCAATCAAACATCAGAATTCCCAGGGAGGTTTGCAACAGTATGGACCTGAAAGAATTTACATTTGGGGGTCTTCCAACTTTTTATTTCTGTACCAGAGTATGTGAAAGTCCTTTAAGGTCTGGATTTCTTAATTCTAAACCACAGCAAATGTGTACTGTCTTCAGATCCCAGTGCTAAGGGACAGCCTAAAGCATGAGCTCAGCACTGTCTGGCCATTCACCTCTCTGGGGCTGTAGATTACAAGGGACCTGGGGATTATGTTGACCAGTTTTGTCAGGCTGACATACATGGCAAAGAAGTCAGGGACATTTCCAAAAGTAACTTTTTATCATTGTCAGAAAACTAAACCAAACCAACCAAACGAAAACAAAACCAAAACCCAAACCAACCTAACAAAACCCCTGGAAAAGAAAAGAAAAACAAAACAAAAACAAACACAACAAAAAACCAGACACATCAGCACACTCTCAAAATTATTTGGGTTTGTGGGGATTTTTTTGCAATCAGTATTTTTCAATACAAACTCTCTTCCATATGAAAACTCTATTAAATCAACTAAACAACAAACAAGGGCTATAGATTCAATTCCACCATCAAAACAGATTTCTTTTGACAAATGCAATACAGCAGGACATTTCTTTTTCAACTTCACTAGTATTCCATTATGCTGAGAATTCAATGTAATAAAATGCCCAACCTTGTGATGAAAACATAGATTACAACACTCAGAAAACACATGGATCAAACAAACACTGATGCTCCAGAACAGCTTTATAAATGAAATGAAGTGTGCTGAAAATTTGGATTGTTGACAGATATTGATAGATGCTAGAGATCTGGGAGCTCATCTGAAATTTATCTAGACTATGCAAACAACCACGTCTAAACCAGCAGAAATGATGTGTTGAAACTTCCATTAATTTTCAAAATGTCAGAGGAGCTAAAGCTTAAATGCTTTCCCGTTCAGCTGGAGCCATTAAGGTAATAGGTACTTCTCTGTTTAGCAAAAAATAAAATAATCCAAATGTACAAACAAACAAGCTAAAACTCAGCAGACTTTTTCAACTCCAACAAAATTTGTCTATATGATGACTGTTGCTTCCCCGTTTCACACTCCCAGGTGTAACTTTTACTTTCTGTAAAACTCAAGGTTTACCTATTTCAAGTCAATAACCTCCAGAACTTCAGAATTATTTTCACAAGGCCAAAAAGTCACTGAAGACAACAAGAAAAATGGATATAAACGGAACTTTGTACAGCTCTCCTGAAATGAGTATTTCATTATAGCCTTTCCAATGAAACTGAAAAAAAAATTATATAGTACCATTTAAACATTAGTTACATTATATGAAAATTATTTCTGTATCACATATAAATTAAACCTATAATTTTCTTGCAATTTACCCTGCAGCACCTAAATACTTCCATGGCTAATAAAAGTGACCTGGTGAAATCTGAGATTCCTTATTAGGAGAGAAAATCCTACTGTGGTACAGGAGGCCTAGTGTTCCCTTTCCAAATCAAATCAGAGAATGAGAGTTACTTGCAATTATGTGTCTTTTTCTGAGAGACTAAAAGAAATTAAGAAATAAATAAAGGTGACCTTAAGGAAAATAAAAGAACTCTTTGAGCTTATCAAGCCTAAGGCTCAGTAACAGTGTCTGTGTATATCACATCTGTTAAACTGAAACTTTTTAAATTTTTGTCAAGCAGAGGCCAAATTAGTATATGAAAATAGGCAGAGATATCACATATTTTTGTTTTGCTTATTATAAACAGTTTTACTACCATTTGTCACTCCATTCTCATTTCAGAGAAAACTAATATTTATTAATATTGGAAATTAGTGTGACCAATACTAGGTTTAGGCATTGGAATAATTTTTTCTTAACAACATCAACACAAGAAAAGAGAAGTATATTGCGAATATACAGTGTGGCAGCTACCTTGCTTTGTCTTCTCAGTGAGCTTGCACAATGTGCATCAGTAACAGAGCTAAGGGTTGTACAATAAACAGGTTTACACAGTATGTCAGCTCAGGCATTTTGAAGCACGTGAGGTGGGCAAGCATAAAAATGTAACATAACTTTCCATCAAAAATGACCATGAAAATAATTTTAAAAATTATGCACATTGGGAAAGAACTATTTAATTTTCATATATCTATAACCAGGCTTGGTTCATTCAGTGACAATTCCTAGGGAAAGATACTGCTGAATTTGAAACTGTAACTTGTTAGAATGATAAGATTTCAGTTATACTAATAATAAATTCTTGGTTATAATTGTATATCACTTTTACTATCCAGTGATCGAGAAAATGGAAGTCAATGCCTTGTTGAAATAGTCAGCTGGAGAAAAGTGTTTTCCTTTCCTTTCCTTTCCTTTCCTTTCCTTTCCTTTCCTTTCCTTTCCTTTCCTCTCCTTACCTTTCCTTAAAAAAATGTAAAACAAATTTAATTTTCCTAATTGCTGCAATCTTTTCAATAGAGGCAGTGAATTGCATTTCATTATTTCTGCAGTCAATTACTGACACCTTATTGCTTTGATTTAAATGAGAAATTCTTTTGGCTGAGCTGAGCCAAGGCCAGAGCAAAACATTATTTTCTGATTTCACCGAGAGCAGAAGAGGGGAATTCTGTGATTCACAGAGTAGCCCTGACACTTATGTACCTTTTGCTTCTGAGGGCCAGGTTCTCTTAAGGAGGTGTCAATCTGAAGGTGTGTGCTTGGCTTGTTCCTCCTGTGTGCAGTGCTGGGAGGTGACCGCTTCTGTCCCCTTGTATGTCACTGCTGGAGTGTTTGTGCAGCCACTGTCCCATCTCCCAGGAGGAGGTGACTGCACAGCCATGGGAGCAATCACAGCCCGGCCGGGCTGCTCAGTGTTAGAGCCAAATTTGCTGTCACCAAAACAGAGCAGTTATTACAAGTCCAATCTCTACAGCTTCTCGAGAGTCTCGCAATGGTTTATGACAGACAACTGCTTCTGAGCTCCTGTCAGGAGACGTGCTGTAAATAACTTGACAGCTAAATGATGCCTGAAGAAGAGGAGAAAAGGGTTAGGAGGATTTTAAAAGTTTGGAATTACCTTAGAGATCCAAGAAAGAATCTGATTTTTGAGAATTCTATGTAGATTGTTTTAAGGTTCCAAGGAATAAAAATAATGGAGAGAAGAACCCTCTCTGCTAGGCTGATTAGAGCCAAGCAATTCCAAAAAGTGAGGTATTATCGTAATGGTAATCATGAAAAGGGAAAGAAGTAGGTACCAAACATCTTGAATTTAGATTATGCTGAAAGACAATTTACAAAAAGAGAAAACAAACAAGCAAAAAAAAAATCTAGGAAATATTCTTGTAGGAATATTACCAAAACCTACATTTACTTAATAAATATATTAATATGGTTGTATGTACAATATTATAATGGTCTTTTTTCCATTCAGTTTCAGCCAAAATGTCCAAATCCTCAGGTGTCAATGGATATTGAAATTTTCAGACATAACCAAGAAGCTTATGGGCATTACTGTTCAAAAAGGGTCAGAACTTATTAGTCTATGTCCTGTTTCACATCAAATATTGATGCTTCAAATGTTTATCCTCTTACAAACCTTGGGCTTGATTTATTTAGAAATAAATAATATATATAACAATCCTGTGAGGAAATTAAATTCTGGTCGTGCTATTTATTAAAATTTTAGCAACTACAAAGTCAGCAAGTTTGTAGAGTTATTTTCCTTGGGAATTTCTAATTCCTCCTGAGCTGGTGATGTAGGGAACAAAAGTGAATTTGGAACAGCAGTGAGATTTTAAGCAGCAATATAGCAAATCTTTAACAATTGTTATTCCAGGAATATGGTGACTTCAGCTTCAGGAACACTAGAGTGTTGCCGGGATTTCACCAATGGTTCCATTTAGGCTATGAAAAGGGCAATGAAAACTTCATGTGATATAGCACAAGACACATTTTCTGCCAAAAAAAGCTGAAGGAAATTCCTGAATCACCTGCTGTGGACTCTTCTACTACACAGACCAATACATTTTCACTTAACTGTCCCTGATACTGGAACTTTTAGAAAAGTATCCAGGTTTGAAAAGACCTGGAAAGGTGCTGAATCCACTACTCCTCTTTGTAGATATTCCAAAATTTAATAACCATTATTGTGCAAAGTGCATGCACTAATTTGAAATGTATGTGTCTCAACAATTGGAACTGCTGGTTACTGTAGTGTCTTTCTTTTCTAAACAAACACTGATTCATGTCAGCATAAAGTCAGCATGAAGAAATGAATGAGCATATCCTAAGGGAAAGATAACTATTATTCGTCAGTACTCAGAGCTGCTGATTAATATTTCATGGGTATCACTCAGACTACAGAAATGAAGAAAGTCAAAACCCATATCAGATATATTGGTCAAAAAACCCCAATTATTATAGTTATTGTTTTAAACATGACATTTTTCTCATGCTGCTTAGGACTGCTCAGAGAGATCTGTAAGTTCTTTGATTTTATAGTCACCATCAGATAAAAATATGGCTGTCACAAGTTTACAGGCAGAAAAGAGTGAATCAAAGCAATGCATGAAGAGAAATAATAATTTTAAAAAATAACAGAAGGATTTTGCAGCATATTTCCACCTCTAATTGTGACTCAGACAAATTAAAATGTGAAATTACCATAGTATGAAAATTAGATCACTTTTATGCAATGAATTTAGTAGAATTCTATTTCTTAGTATCAAAATTTATACAAATTTTCACAAACTAACTCATGCAAAGTTTCTTGTGCAAATTTAATTGAAAAAAAAACCTCATGGGCATTTTTTTTAATAAAAAATAAAATTAGAATATAGGTGAGATGGTGCTTTTCTAACCAGGCATTTTCTGTCAGAAAACTGAATACTCTTAACTTTTAAAAGAGAGATAAAGCTGAAGAAGGCTGAGAGTGCAGAACATCATATATGGGGAGCCTTAGAATTTTTTTTAATTTATACTCACCTGATTAATAAGTGCTTCTTTCCCAAGATGTTGCATTTCAAGAAAAACAAGCAGTTTTATCAAGATTAGATGGCTGGATTTGTCATTTTCAAAAGACTGTGTCCATTTATTTACAGTTTTAGCCACAATATGTTGAGAGCAGGACAGAGTTCACTTAAAAATGTTGACTGGGCTTCAATAAGTTCTTTGCTATGTTTCTCTAAACAGAAACATGTAGGAGCTAACTGGATTGGTTTTGTCCTTGGAAAACATCTGAGTGTTGACCAAAAAAGCTAAAAGAGTTAAAAAATTGATTACTTCAGTTTTGACATGTCACTGTAAGGCTTGACAGAGTTGTACTTCTTATATCTCAGACTCCTAAGTGTCTCTGTAGTCCTGGCACCTTTGTCTATCTTCACTGAAAATAGTGTGTGTGTGTATATACATATATATATATATGTATATACATATATATATACATATATGTACACCCCAGATTCTCTTTTTGGAAATCTCGCGGTCAACTGCTACAGAGCTCTGCTTCCCGTAGCAGCTGAAACCTGGAAGGCGATCTGAACCCTCTAGACTGAATGGAAAGTCAGAAATTTATGGCTTGGGGTTTATTTTCAGTTTTCCTTGTTTGTTTGCAAAAATATATTAAAAATATTTCCAATTTTATAATTAAATGCTACTTTGGTTGTCTAAGAAATTACAACTATTTGAGTTGTAATGAGAAGTGAACTGGGACTAAAGAATTACTAGGTTTTATACTGCTTAAAATTTGAGATAGTACTGGCAGTAAATGTATTTAAATTTTAGCCTAATTCTAGCAAACATGTATTACAGCCAAATCTCAGCAGGAGCTCTTGGACACAGCCACCCAAGCTTTGGGAGCAATAGCATCCCAAAGCAGCTAAATTTGGGGACACACATTAGCCAACTATTTCCAAAGAATGTTCTAATGCAAAACTTGTCTTACTTTTTTCTGGTTCTTTACTTGTTTTATTTGAATTGGGTTACTAAAGCTTTGATTTCAGGAGCACGTTCCAAGCACAAAAGACAATGGCATACAACTTATTTTAGAAACAAATCACATATCTTGAGAGATTTGCCTGCAAGAGATTTTGTTCTTGATTAATTGAAGAAATCTACAAGTGAACCTTTTAGACTGGGCCCTGAGCAAATCTTCAAAGCCTTGAGAACACTGCACCTTAATTACCATTAAAAATAATTTTTAAAATAGTGCAAAAATGTATGAAGATTTTTTTTCACAAAGACACTCTGAGGAACTGGAGCCAAATTCTTAAGATATATGAAGGAGCAGAACAGACAAATATCCAGTCCTGAATAAAAGTTAGCACTAAAAGACAGAAAGCTAAATAAACATAAAGATTAGGTGATATTGCATATGAATTCTCTCATACTTGCACAAGACATTTATGACGATAAATGAAGTTTTTAGAGAAGTTGTTGTTCTGGAGAAATTTGTCATATTATTTGGAAGACCAAGGTTGACATCCAAAGAATATACAAAATATTACCATATCTTAAAATTTGTCATTGATAAAAGATCAAAAAGTCTAGAGAAACCAGATGTCATGGGTAAAGTTTCATTTACCTTCAATTATTTGCTTTTGCTTTTATTTGAAAAAAAAAATTATACCAAGTTCTTGTAGATAATCACAGAATAATTTAAGTTGGAATGGACCTAAAAGATCATCCTGTTCCAATCCCACTGCCATGGACAGAGACACCTTCCACTAGACCAGGTTGTCAAACTCCCATCCAACGTGGCCTTGAACACTTCCAAGGATGGGGCATCTACAACTTCTCCAGGTATCCTGTGCCAGTGCTTCACCATCTAAGCAATTTTATAAAGATAAATTATTTCCAAATGAAATAATGTTTTGAGATTTGGGATTGGGTTTTCTTGGTTTATTTTGGTTTTGGGGTTTTTTTGTTAGTTTGTTTGTTTGTGGACTATTTTTTTCTTTAATTTTCCAAGGTAGATGCATGCACTTTATTAGCTTAGGAGTTGAGAAGCAACTATTAACTTAAGGAAAAATGTAGGAAGAACAACATTTCTAGACAATCAAAAATCAATATTATTTTCTGGTTTATACATGAAAGACAGGACAGGAGGATCAGAAGGAAATCAGACAACTCACTTTCTTGCCCATTCTGTGAAGAACAGCAAAGTATATTATATTTTATGTAAAGAAAACCTAGAAAAAATTAGCTCTAGGATAAGCTGTCATGGGTTATTAAATGTATTAGTTCATTCTAGACAATTTATAAATTCACAGGCTCCCTTCTTCCCATAAGCACTCCTCCTTCCTTGACTCTCAAGTTCCTGCTATTCTACTAAATTTACAGCTGAAACTCCAGGCAATGTGGAAGTCTCCAAGGCAGCTGTAGTTGTTTCCATAATTCACAACACAAGAACCACCCGAGGTCAGAAGTTGCTTTGATCTTCTTGATTCCAAGGAAGCACAATGTCACCTGAGCAGAGGGAAGAAGTGACAGTGACAGTACAGAAAACTATCAGGGGATTGCTCAGTTTCAACTACAAGGGTTTTTACTGGACTGTTTGTGGTATTTTCATATATGGATTTCAAGTAAAACTTCATTTTATGAACATTAAAAATGTCCCTGAAACTGTAAGTGTGTTTCCTTGATATTGTAAAAGGGGTTTAGGGAACAAAAAAAACCCCAAATGTTCTCTGTGGGATAAGAGGTAAGGAAGGAGAAACAACCCAAAACCTGTAATTTTGGGAGAATCTTTTGTCTCTGGAAATGTGACATGCACAAAAATTCTTATTATTACTCCAGTGGTCTCCCATCACACAGGTATCTACAGAAGCCAGAACAATCCTGAGAATTTGACAGCAATAAAGGGGGAATCAGCCCTCTATAAGTATAGGGAAGGTTATCTTCTTCACATACTTTCTTATCCATTCAGAAGGTGAAAGCAGCATGGATTTAGAGCAGAGTTAACTACCCCAGGATCCCTATCCCTAAGCATATTTACTTTAAGCCTTCAGGTAGCTTGAAAGTCTAATTCAGAGTGAAGCCAAACTCTTCCCCTGCTGTGTGGGATACCTTATTTTTCATATCCTGACACTATCAGTATTCTCTCTTATCTGGATAAGAAAACTTGTAATAGGAAAACCTGATTACTTGATGCATCATGGGTTAACTAACATAATCTTCAATTTTTCTACTGCAAGCCTGTGCAAAGCTCACTGCCCCTAATTGATTTATTGATTTATTCATAATGAGAAAACAGTGAGCATAAAGCAGATGCTAAACATAACGAGCCATAACTTTAAATCCAAATGGGATCAGTAGCATGGCTAACAGAAAATTATTGCTGTAATTTATTAAGATTTTAAAGGTGCCGTGGTGGTAGGAATTGGTTCTTTCGTTAATAAACTCTACAGTGCATGAAAATAACAGGGGCTTCTTCCTTCCCTAAGGTGTTCTGTGATGGCACAAGGAAGGAGGGGTTTGCAGGATTTTGGGGTTTTTTTGTACTGGTTTGGGTTTTTTGGGTTTTTTTTTTTCATTTTTGGGTGGGTGTTTGGGGTTTTTTTTTGGTTTTTTTTTGTAAAGGAATGAGAGTGATGAAATCCATGCAGGGTTTACTACATTTTCAAAGGAAACCACTAAGCCTCTTGACAATACATGCTGTGGTACAACAGAAATTCAGTGTGGTAGGACTGCCCTATTGAGCATATCCCCTTTCAGGATCTCTCTTGGCTGTCCTTACAGCACATGAAACTAGATTTCTTTACTAGTCACAGCAGCCTATTCTGCACCATAAAAAGAACAGGTCTGTCAAGCATGATATTTTCTATTCAATGAGATTTTTTTTTTCTTCTGTGTCTTAAAAAAGCAAACAAAAAAACCCCTGGTTTTATTAGAGAGGGGTCTAACCTCCTGAGAGTGAAGTTCAGAAAGACTTGGATGCAGGCATTCATTTGACCTTAATAAAGGGGCTAGATAGAGAGCAGGACACAGCTGTTTTCCACTCAACAATAGGAGTCAAAGCTTTGGGGTTTCTTTTGGCTCATTTTTAATTCCACTACCTTTTAACCAAAATAAATAAATTAATTAAACTGACTCCTTTTCCTCCTCAGTCAGTGCACAAAAGAGAATAAAAGCAGTCTACACTGTAGCAAAACTCAGCTGAAAAGTACCACATATAGAGATGTGGAAAACCCACAGACTGCTGCCAGATGGAAGCATTGAACTGAGCTGGGTCTGGCAACCTGGGCACAAGCTGTAAAAGCTGAAATGCTCCTACAGTCCTGAACCCAGGTTAGAGAGGGCAAAAAAGAATAGTTTCAGCTTCGCTCTTGAGTAAGCTGCTCACTTTTATTCTTTCTATCTTATTTTCTCCGTATTTATTTATTTATTTTATTTCATTTCAGTACGAACAAGTAAAGTCAGTGCTCTACTTCTTCCCCCATCTTCTACAGGAAATTCTAATGACAGACACAGAGATCCTGGTTCTTTCTGCTCACTTCATGCATTCATTGACTGCTGTAGAAATACAGCTGTGCCTTTGAAACTCAGAGCTAGTGTAATTTTCAGATGAAATTTAAACAGATCTGGGTTTTTCTGGGCGTGATCCATCTCTTGATACTTTCAGAAATACACAAATATAGAAAAGAGCAACCTTACAATGCTTGGAATTTAATGTCAACTTCATTTAATTTTAACTGTATGAACATTATATTTGGAATATCTGTAGCACTTGTCTGATAGTAATTCTATGGTAAGTGTTCAGACTTTTGGCAGCATTTGATCTGTTTTTTAAAACCTTATGTATAGACAATATTATGAGCAATAGGCATGTTCAGCAAAGAAAGAAAGAAGAAAATGGAAGTAGAACAAAGAACAAAAGGGAAAGAAAGTGACAAGGGGAGAAAAAAGGTATTCTAAATAAAAGGCGTTACAATGATTGTAGTCTACATATTATGTAATGTAGAGCTGTATGGAATAAAGGTGTTCCAAAATTCATCCATAGAGATTTTTGCACCAATACGAGCAATAATTATTGAAAAATATGAAAAAACAGTTTTCATCTGTCTTTATAAGACTAATTCCCATTTTCTTAGCCTAGAAATTTTTTGACTCTAGAGGCAAGAGGCATATCTGTCCATGGTTATGAAATGAACTGTGAAGGGTATTTTCAAAATAAAATTTTCAAATTGGCATTTAGCCATCAACTGGCTGTGGCTACCACCTCTCTTGAAATGTTGCTTTAGCAGAGACACTGAGATCCTGAGCAATTTTGGTAGAGCCTTTATATACCACTGTGTATTTAAGGAAAACTTGTTCAAGCATTGATAAAAGATAAAAGATGAAAGAAAAGTACTTTCAAACTGAATATTTACACAGCACTGTCTTGTGAACTTCTTAATGCATGTATTGTATATTTCCACAGTAATAAAAAAATAATCTTCATTTTGTTCTCCCCCCTATGCATAAACTCTGTGTAGCTGCAGTGATGTTTCAACTCTAAAACCATCATATGCCAAAGAGGAGAAAAGCTGTAATTCACCATGGATTTTGGAAAGCATGTAGTTGTGGTCAGAGACATAGGCTGTTAAGTGGAAGAGGTAAATCAAGGTAACAAATGCTTAGTTCAGAACACAGCTCAACATGCTCAGAAATTCTAAGAGGGTTGGGATTAGAAACAGGCAATACTGGTTTCAGTTTAGGCGCCACCCTCCCACCACCCAAGGCTGTTTAAACTTCTCTACAACATATAAATTATGTTTTTAACAGATATGATGCTCTGTAGCTTCAACCAGTGTTGTCTGAACAGCATGAGTACATGAAAGCTTGAATCATCTGAGATTTAGGAATACCAATCATTCTCTATAAATGTAAAAAATTAGACATGATCTAAGGACAAGGTTAGAGAGTGCTTTGAAAAGATAGAAATGAACTCAAATTTCCTCAATATAAATCCAGCACCTTAATTGCAATAGCATCAGAGGTCTTGGAGCACTGCCTTCTAATTAGAGCATCAAGACATACAGAAACTGGAGCATTCGGGTTTTTTTTTCCCTTTTCAGTGGAAGAGTTTTACAGTGCTATGGAAAAAGTCTAAAGATACTTCAGGATACTCTGACCACTCAGGTTTTATCTTGTCAAAGGAGAATGTCACTGAAAGATCTCAGGGAATATTGCATAGGTAAAAATGTAATTATAAGAATGGGAACATATCATATGTTCATGGAGTAATGAGACAGACTGACTTTAATGTTATTATCTGTTATTTGCAACTGACTCAAGGCTTTATACTACCTCAGCTGACTGACATAATTGGGATCCTGTGTTCTCTATATGAAAATACATTTCTTCACATCACTGAAGCTGCAAGAAGTGGAGGAGTAACATATAACACCTTTGGGCTCAAAGGAAGAAACAACAGGCTGGGATTTGAGTTGGTAATTTTTAAGTTGGTTACTTCCTCCAACACTGCATTAATTTGAACAGAAAACACAGATGAATTGGGATCATTAAATTCTCTTTTACTGATAACATTCCACCAACTACTGCTAGAATATGATAATCTGAGGAGAAGGCAGATTTCCTATCATTATTGCAAAAAGACAGACACTCATTTTTACTGTACATAAGGGAAGATAATATACTTGTAAGGAAATATGACTTTTAAGTAGTTAAAATATTTAAAATAACATCAAATGTCAGAAACTATGCTTTTATGTTTTATTTGTACTGTGTTAAGCTTTTGTCTAATCAAACTTGTCATTTTATTTATACCTCCCCCTTTTTTTTCCAGTGCTAACACAATGTATGCCACAACATCTTGATGACTAATTTAATACTTGAAATCATTCCTCTCCAATCTTAGGCCAATACCTAATACCGAAGGAGGAAAATACCCATCCTTCTATCTCCCCCTCACCTCCAATTTTATCAAAATAAAATGGGACACCAGCAGTGTGATAGACACCAAGGTATCTATCATAAGAGGAGAGAGGTATGTGCATTTTTCAGTTCTTACACTGGTCTGTCTATACCCAGAAGCACAAAATTTGATTATCTTTATCTGGTCATGCATAAAATGCATTTTGTATAAGACCTGAAATTACCCAATGTTATTAAAATCATTTTGTGAGAAAAATATTCATGTCAATTACTGAATCCTTGTAGCAAAGAATTTCACAGCTTATGATTAGATGCTTCAAACTTTTCCCTGCTTCCTAGTTAAAAAAAATTGTGCTTACTATTATTTACTGGTCTACTTGCATTGATAGAAATTCTTTTTCCTAGCTCAGAAAGAACAACCACAAATGCACAACCTGCAAACTGCATGCTGACTGACTCTAGATGTCGTATTTGCTAAGGTAGGTGTCTCTGAGCTTTCTCCGTGTTACCAACCATAAAAATTCAGTTAGTACTTAACATTAAGTAAACACAACCATTTCAAAGTTAATCACATACAAAAAAAGGAGTATGCTTTGCTTTTGTTCATAGAGACATTTTTGGTTAATTTAAGTTTCAGTTTTGATTTCTTTCAGAATATTCAATTTTAATGCAAGTGCAATACTATCAAGTATTAGAAAACTCATTACTTAGGAAATTATGAAAAATTAAAATTTTCACCCAGCACACAAATGGATTGTAGACAGCAGAACATAAGTATTATGTTAATAATACTAGAATGTAATGTAGTTACTACCCTAAAAGACAAAAAAAAATGTTTCTATAAATACATTAGCAACAAAAGGAAGGTTAAGGAGACTCTCCATCCTTTATTGAAAGGGGCATGTGGGAAACAGTGACAAAGAATGAGGAAAAGGATGAGATACTTAATACCTTCTTTTCCAACCTCTGTTCATTCCCCTCTGCACAATGGCTTTTATTGTCCTGTCTTTTAGTGTAAGTCCTGCTTTTGGTCTGAGACAGGAAAATTTGAGGAAAATTTTCTGTTTAGGGTGCCATGCCTGGGACATACCAGGTCATATTTAGAGCTAACTTAGAATCATAGAATCATAGAATGGTTTGGATTTGAGGGAACCTTAAAGACCATCTAGTTCCAACCTCCCTGCCATGGACAGGGACACCCGCCTCTAGACCAGGTTGCTAAAAACCTTGAGCACTGGCCTTGCACACTCCCAAGGAGGGACCATCACCAACTTCTCTGGGCAAACTGTGCCAGTGTCTCACCACTCCCATAGTAAAAAAATTCTTCCTAGTATATAATATAAACCTGCTCTCAGTTTAAAGCCATTCCTTCTTGTTCTGTCACTTTGTATTCTTGTAAAAAGTCCCCCTTCAGATTTCTTGTAGGCCCCTTTTAGATACTGGAAGGCTGCTCTAAGATCTTATGGAGTCTTCTCTTTTCCAGACTGACCACGCCAACCCTCTCAACCTGTCTGTATAGGAGATATGCTCCAGCTCTTGGATCCTCTTTATCTCCCTCCCCTGGACTCTCTTTAGCAGGTCCATGTTTTTCTTAAGCTGGGAACCTCAGAGGTGGATGCAGCACTTCAGGTGAGACCTCACAAGTGCGGAGTTGAGCGATACAGTCACCTTCCTTGACCTGTTGTCCACACTTCTTTTGATACAGCCTGGGATCTGGCTGGCTTTCTGGGCTGTAAGCAGAAATTGCCAGATCATGTTGAGCTTCTCATCAACACCCACCAGTCCTCCTCAGGGTTGGTCTCAATCCACTGAAACTGATTTTTAAAACAGAATTTTTTTTTAAACTGTGATAACCCTTCCATATTACACATTTTCTTCCAAGATGGAGTTCACAATATCAGTTTCTTAGCAAATCCACCGCTGAGCTCTTGTTTACCCAATGATGTGAATTAGTTTATGCTTTTCAGCAGATACAGTTACTAATTGCAGGTTTGAAACACAGAGGATCAACAAACTATCTAGGGGTAACTGATGGCCAGTGCAGTCAACTTCCACAAAATAAAGTATGAAATAATTCTTAGATTAGCATGGAAGTAGTTTCTTCTTTGCCTAAACAATAATTATATTGACAATATTGTCCACTTGGAAGATGCAGCAAAATGTATCAGCAAACAGATGTCATCAGAAAGGGCACTTCAGTGCACTCCATAATTATGCCTTTGGACAAATCATGCTTCTCTTAAAAGTCTACCTTATTTATCTCAGAGGTTATGCTAATGGATACCTAATATTGCTGTAGAATTTAATACTTGATATGATGAATATTATCATGAGACAAATACCTCTGGACAGGGGACTGCATATTACATGTGCCTTTTCCTCTGCGATATTTTCCAGGACTTCTGGCTGTGGTAGGATGGCTGAAGTACTGTTCCAAACAACTAGAGAAGTACTGCCATAGTCTTTAGACCTATTGACAGGATCTTGGGAACTTAGGAACTATGAAGAGCAAATTAAAAAGTTTATTTAAGTGATAATAATAATTAAAAATAAATAAAAAAGGTCTTGAAACTGCTACCTTGTCATATGTCTATATGAGCAAATAAATAAATACAGGACTGGTGAATGAATATGTTCAGACCATCTGTAACTTGAGAGTGTTTGGAAGGTAGCACTCCTGAACAAAGCAGAAAATCATAGTACTGATAGAATCTTTGCAATTCATGAGGAAATGCCACTAAAAGGTGCTAGGAAATGCAACCAAGTATTCAAGAAAACATCTCCTTCAGTAGCAGACTCAAAGCACAAGACCCCAGCTGTTTTGCTCAGTAATTGCAAATTATGATTTAAAAAATTTGCAAGAGAAAATGTTATTAAGATCTATCTTTCACAACCAAGTCTGCTCCAAACCAATTAAATGCCATCCCAAGTTATTCTTGCTTCTTGCATCATCCCATACAATGTCTTGTTTTATAGGAATTTCAGCCTTTAATCGTATTCTCCTTTGGATTCATGAACAATACATCTTGGAGCTTTTACCAAGATTTTCTAAGAAACTGTAGAGGTTCATACACTGTATGTTCCCCAAAGGAACATACCTTCTCCAAAGATGAATTGTATTACTGGCTTTTTTATGGCTGCATATGTTAATTAATTCCAGCTAAAAAAAATAAATTCCAGTCTTTGGTGACTATAGACAGTCTGTAAGGAACATGGAAACTATCTCTGCAATGGTTATCAATTCTAACCACATTTCAAATGGCATCTGATGCCATAAAGAATCTGTAGAGTCAGTGCAAGCAACAGCAGAAAGCTGAGCTCAGCACAGCAGATCAGTGACTTAAGAAAGTCTCAGTTAATTTTTTTTTCCCTGCATATATTTTCCCAAACGCCTTATGAGACCAGACCTTAGAAACAGTCAGAAATGACACCTTTGTGACTGTTCTGCCCCAAGGAGATGATAGCATCAGGGAGATTTACTCAATAGTGCAGATAATGCTACTTATTTTTTTAAATGTAGTTGTAGAAAACAAATGTGCTTATTATAAATCAAAGGAGGCCTTTGTCAAGGTGCTCTCACAGAGTTTAAAGCAAGTTCTTTTGGTTACAAACAATTTGATAAATGTATTACAACTACAACATCTAAATATAGCTTATTTATGTTTATATTATGTGATTTCTCTTTTTAGCTGTATCACTGAGGTTAAAGGGAGAATTCCCATTCACATATGAAAGTGGATGAACCTTACACCCTTTGTCTGTCCATTGAGATTTCTATGTCAGACAGGAGGACCGCTAAATTGAAGTAATTCTATGAGTCACTTCACAGTTGAATAGTTAAAATACAAATAAGTATAAAGTTGGTAAACAATTAATTTTCTGTTATGAGACACAGGACAGGTCTCTGAGGCAAAAAAGGAAAATTACATGAGCTACATTTATAAAATGCCGTATCTACTGGACTAAAATTAATTTAGTACTACCAAACTTTGTAAAATATAGCCAGGCTATTTTCAAAAACTGGAACAAGTGCTAAGAAAAAATTTTATTTTGTTGTATTTTAACAATATTGCCACAAAACACAGATTACTCATAAATAAATAAAAGCAGTTTCATAGAAATGCACAAAATATGCATAAGCAAAAATTACTCTTAGCTATTGAAAGCCTCCATTATGCTCATCATGAGAGTAAATTTTCAAAAGTGAAGTTAGGCGTAATATTTTCTCTCAGTTTATTGTATAGTCTAACTGGAGGGTGTTTTGCACACCATCATTTCTTCTCAATAAATGTTCTTGCATTAAATTTTCAGAAAAAGTATGCAAGTTTTTTGTTTCGTTTTTAGCTGTACCCTTCCCATTTCCCTAAATCATATTAGAAATTCATATTGAAAAGGTTACATCTTAGCTGAACTACCCATTTTCCTGCTAATGATTATTTGAACTGTTTTTCAGTGACTTGTGGAAACTGTTATAGATTATTGAAACACTATATGGAAACAGAGAGAGTATTGCATTTTTACAATAAATAGTAAATGAACAATATATTTTGCAGCACTAAAAGCAAAGTCTTGCAAATATCATGTACTTAGAATAACTGTTGTGTAGAACTTTGGTATAAAATGCTGCAGTCACATGATGCAATGTAAACATTTTCCTACAAGACAAATAACTCACACGTATGCCCAAACACAGTCCCACCTCATGAAGTATTCCATTATCCGTGGATCCAATAATGGATCATTTTCCCCATATCAAAGGCTGATGAGCTGTGCAGTATGTTTTCTTCCTATGAATAATTCACCAAGGTACAGCTCTTCACATCTGTGTACAAGATACCTCTACCTACGTATTTCATCTCTGCATGTTTCTTCCTAACTTTGTGTCATAACATTCTTCTCGTTATTCTCCATGGCTCAGCCCTGATGACTTCTTTCTGCATCCTAGGATTATTTTATTCCCCATCTACTCCATAGCTAATCAACATTAAGTGAATAAACTGACACATAGCCTTTGAGAAAGATGCCCTTCCTTTACCATTCTGTGCCTGGAAGTTGTAGGCAATTCTCAGCCCTCCTGACATTGTTCCAACAATTGTCTTCCCAGCTCCTGATTTATCTGAATAATTCTTATAACACTCAAAATTTTTTCAACTCTTATGATGAGGAGTATTTCAGTGTGGTTCCCCTGAAGCTTTAGCGATTCTATGCCCAGCTTTTTAAACACCATTCAGAAATGCAATCATAGAATCACAGAATATTCTGACTTGCAATCCAGGGTAAAAACCTTCAAGGATGTACTTATCTCTGGATCAAAACCTAGTTCTTCATTGAATCTGAACAACTGTATTGAAATACAAACAAGAGAATGAAAATTTTCTTTAAAATGTGAAATCTGTAGTTAATCCAAACTAAACATGCAGTTAGCAATGTGGTAAGAAAATGTTAAGAGGGATATTTGTCCTTCAGTACATGAACAAAAATTAGACCACTATGCTAAAGAAGAAGGTATATTCACAGCTATAATAGTAAGAGAAAGGATATGAAGTTTTACTTTTTTATGAAGAATTCCAGATTTGCACAGTTTCAGATAAAAAGTAGGCTTGAAAATACACATCCTGTGTTTCTATAAAGGGTCCATGGTACACATACAAAAAATGAGAGCTCTGAATGATGATTTTAGTGCCCAGACTCATTCAACCTGGGATTCTAATTAAATTTCAAAAGTGTCTCACTCCATAGATTTAAATTCTCAACAATTCCTAATATAAGTACACAACTAAAATTTGGTGCCATGATGAATCTGATTGTAGCTTTCAGATACAGTTCCCTCCTATTATGTGATCTTTGTATTTCTTCCTTTTGAACTTTGGCATTTTCCTGTTTGCATTCAATAACAGCACATTTGCATATAGCCTGATCTGTATTGATGAATTAATACGCGTCTTAATTTTTTTTTATAAGAGTAGCAGGGCCTTTGCAAAAAATAGTCTTTGTGCAAGGAAAGACCACAAGAAGAATGTCTCTGACAAACACAGGGATCCAAATGCAATCAAATCCTGGACTTGATTATAAAGAATAAGCAGCATCTCTTCATCACTTTCTTGTAACATAAATTTTACATATTTCTTTTAATTTAGCCCATTATTGGGACTAGAAAGGATCAGACTTGCACAATCAGTGTCTCCATTTCTCCTTCATGTGACAGAAACATCTTAGCTTATGGTCATGAACAGCCACATTGTAAACCGTTCAAGCTCATAAGTTCTCAATGTTATTAGCTCCTTTTAGAATGCTTTGGTTTTTACTTTTCTTCCACAAATTTCTGGCTTCAAGTAATGAAAAAGATCTGTAATTTTTTATAATTTCAGTTTTTGTATGTAATTGATATTCCCAAACCATAATAACATATGACTGATGCATTGGAATGAGGCACCACAATAGTAGGTTTTCTTCTGGAAACACTCATTGCCAGCAAATATCAATGTCTTGCTAACTACAGGAATAATGTAAATAGAGTCTGCCTGGCACAACTGTTATGTATAAAATTAGCATAGTTTAAAATTCACATACAAATACAGAAGCAGACTTCTGTGTGTTTATTCTGCTGTACTTCTTGAGAAAGCATGTTTACTTCAAACCTGAGCAACAAATAACAGGTGATGGCCTGGCCGCATTTTACTCATTTTTTGACTTTACAAACAACTGTTGTGCAAGAGAAATCAGAACCTTCAACACTTAAACCAACAGGAGCATATGCAGGTCTCTCTGCTGTCAGTCATAACTGCAGTTTTAGTACATGAGCTTCTCAGATGGAAAAATTTAGAAGCTGAGGAAGAAAACATACATGCAAAATCCATCATCTCCAAAAGGGGTGTATGCAAATTCTCTTTCTCTCAAAAGGTGAAAAATCAAAAGATAGCAGCTACAGCTTTTTCCAGCTGATAGATACAATGAATACCTTGTTGTTTACAAAGAAATGTTGAAACACCAAGAAACCCTACAAGCAAAATCCTCTCAGATTTTTCTTACTCATTACTGGATGTCCTCAGTGCTAAAGAATTTACAGACAAGGATTGTTCTTCATAGAAAAAAACTTTTCAAATTCTTTGTTCAGAAAATTATCTGGTCACCTTTTTTTCATTAGAAAAGGCTCTTGGTTTTCTTCTCTTTCAGTATGGGTTTACTTTATATCCCACAGATCTCTTAGAATCTCTACAAAATACTGTCAGCATTTGCTGTAAGAAAGCAGTGATGGTAAGGAAGCTGGTTCTCTGATGTGATGGCTGCAAGGGATCTTCTGAATATACTGATTTCCAGCTAAGAGTCTGAGAAGAGAATGAAAGGAAGCACTGCCTCTGTGCTTAGTTACTGTCTGTACAGTGCCCAGGAATTTCAGTTCTCATTGAATGAATGAATCCTCACATATTTGAAGCACACTCTATCTGTTTAAAAGAAAAGAGTTGAATGAATCACAAAGATAGGCAACCGTTATTCTCAGAAGCAGTAGATTTATATTAAGGGAGTTTCCCACATGCATGATCACGTCTCAAGAAAATATGGTAGAAGGAACACAAAGTTTAAAACTTATACTCTTAGTTAAATAAAATTTCATTACAGACTAGTCTCTGATTCTGGAACCTTATACTAATGAAGGCAAAATGGCTGAATAGATAAAAAAACCCAAAACAGATGAAGTATCATATTTACTAGGGTATAGTCTTCTTTAAACCCTGATTAGAAATTCCTTAACTGAGATTGCATATATATTGTTCTGCTTTGTACTGATCAATAGTCATGTCCTTGATAGCCTTGCCTAAGCCTTCTTTGTGTCTGTACTTTGGGACTCCAAAGGGCCCATAGCATTGAGTTTCTAGGGAAGAAAGAAAGAAAAGCACTGATTTTTTTTTTAACCATATGACATTACTGAGTAACTTCAATTTCTTACAATACAAAAGTAAAACCTGTTTTTACCTTCTTCATATTATTCACTGTAAGCATTTCTATCATATCTCCCCTATTTTATGACTTTTCCATGAAGAGGAAACCTAGTCTGCTTTCCTCTCATCCCTTCCATTCTTTTTCACGTTTCTGAGTTCCACTGCACCTTCCCAGGAAAATACCCAGGATTTTATTCTCTAGGTGTTTACGTGCTAGGGGGAGGATTTTGCCAAGCTATTCTAGGAATTCTTATACTTTCAAATCTTCTTCAGTGTCCACTCTTAACCAGGGCGAAAAAAAATCTCCATTCTTTTTCTTTTACCATTCCCTTTATAGAGTTTGTTTTGGTTTTTTTTGTTGTTGTTGGTTTTTTTGGTGTTTTTTTTTTTTGAGGGGGGGTGGTCTGTTTCCTTGGGCTTTTGTTGTTTTTTTTTTTTTTTTAATTTACAGTACAAAGATCTTCATAGAGACCACTACAGAGGTCTTCAAAATTGCAACCAGAGATACATTGATTCTGAAACTGCATAGTATATTATTTTCTTGCTGAAACAGAGGAAATTCCAAGTTTCCCTCTCTAAAAAAATGAATGGAATTTCAAGCTATTTGTGTTTATGGTAGAGCAAACTATTAAGGAAATATTTGATAAAATATATTCTAAAAATTGGTGTTTTCAATCCATGATAAATATAATTAGATTTCTTTCATTTTGCATGCTTTTTATTATTTTTAAAGTTACTTATGAAAAGCAAAATAATTCTATTTTGAAACCATTTTTCTTAGATGAAAAGCAAAATATTACTCTCTCAAATGTTAAAAAATATAATAGGTTAAATTTAATGTTTCTTTGCACTTAATCTAACAGAGTAATGGTGTTGTTATTTTTGTTGTTCCTTTGTAATACTTTAAAAATGAAAATAAGAACAGAAGGGCTTTACAGGATTGCTTTCTGGGTGGTAGACTGGTTATATAATTCATTTTAACATGGAACTTGTATAGATTTTTCAAGAAATAAGCTAATGGTGTGGAAGTGCACTGAACGTAACAGATAGACAGGGCAGACAATAAATCACTAAGTTCATCTTTAAAAATTAGTTATGTTGCCTCACAAACCATTGTAAATATGACTCCCCTATTCTTCTAGACAGTTTGTAATACATCAGTATGGAATAGCTTATGTATTACTCAGATAGCATACAGAGAGACAAGAAAATAATGCCATTCTAATTTTTACCTATATGGGACTATGAAAATATGTAAAACAGCACTTTTTTTGTTTATTGTACCATTACAAAGCACAAGAAATCTAAAAAAGCTACATCCCTATCACAAGGACCTCATCATTAATACACAGCACTATCCTATATTTCATTTTCTCAGATAAATCAAATCACTCCATAAACCATGTTGTAACAGATTATTATTTCATACCCAGAAGGAGCTCCCCTGACTTTTCATGATACAAAGTCATAAGCCATGGAAACAGTAATACAATTCTCCAAGCAGTCTGGCCATGTCATTTCCTTCTTTGCTTACTTGCAGTTTTGATGTTTACTCCTCTGCAGAACTATTCAACCTTTGCCCTTAAAAACCTTAAAAAACCTTAAAAAGTGTAATGGCAAGTCAGGTTTTAAGATCCCACACATGGTTTTATCTTCAGCTAGGGCTTTTGTAAGGAATGCAATGCCAAAGCAGCCCAAAAAACCAAGCTGTTTTTATATAGACAGCACACAGGCAATGTGCATGAAGGTACAGCTAGATATGTATGGAATCACTTAGCAGAATCAGTTTCTGTTTTCCTTGTGAATCATTCCCAGTGTGCTATATGGGAGACTGCTTTTTTACCAGAGCTGTTTCTATGTTTTATTTTGTTGGGTGTTTTTTTTTTCCCCTCCAGAACCAGCTTGTTGTCTTCCCTATTGTCCCCCAGTCCCGAAATTGGGTTGACATGAATCTCCAAAAGGAGAACTGTCCCAAATTAACTTTTACAGAGATAATCTGGCTTGTCCTGGAATAGTCATCACTCCTCAAGGCTAGATAGCACAAGCTATATGAAAGCTTCCTACTCCATATAAATGCATGTGGGAACCTCAGTATCAGTTGGAATCTAAGTTCCCTGTAGATCCATTACCTCAGATGGACTGGGAAGACAAGTTACCAGTTTGTTACAATTAAATGGAGTTCCTTAAGTATTAGGACTTGTGCCTCAAAATGAGCTCATCACTGATGAAATGTCTACTTTGAATGAAGCAGTCTCTTATTATTTATCTCCTATTTCAGGTCTTGCTTTGTATTTAGCGTTTGTGATATTCCTCTACAGGATACCCTACAAATACTTCTCTAATATTTGTAGGACATCTTGCCTTCGTCAGTGACATCTCTTTTTGCAAGTTAATGACTACTTTTAGAATTGAAAACAAGGATTCTTTGGAGGGAAAAGTGTTGTCTTTTCCAGCTTGTGAATAAAGCACCAGGAGATATCAATCAGTCAGTCCCTAGATAAATATTGTGCTTCCCTAAAGTGAAAAATTTACTTTAGGGAACATTAACAAATTTTACCATAAATTTGCACAGTGTTTTAGCAGTGAAAAGTTAAGTATGAAAATGAAAATGACAGAGGCTGCTCTGAAATTTTACTTCAAATAGAAAGCATCAGCACTTGCAATGAATAGGAAAAAAAGGCAGTTTCTGGATGTATTCTGTTTCTATTCACTGTGACACTGGAGGAATCAGTATTAGAGTAAAAACTGAGACTGAGGGAAAGCTGGTAGAGTTAGAACCTCTTAATACACTATCAATAGCTTTATTCTAAAACAAGTTGTTATTACTAGTTGCATTCACCACCAGAAGAAAACAGCTTTTCTACCAAGAAGTTTTTCTGTGGATATATTTGTAGATACATTTACAGTTTACGTTCTTTTTTTTACATATATGCAAAACATATAAAGTTGTTTTTCAAGACCTAGACTGTTCTGGACAAAGCAAAGCTCTTTACAATATTACTTTTCTGGGCAGCTACAATGTGTAGATTGGAATATTTTTCTATGCGACCTCTAATGAGTCCATATGCTCTTAATTCATATGCTCTCTGCTGCTCTCCAGAGGGGGCAGAATCAAAAAATTCACAGAAGAGCTAAAGGAACTAATTTTGAAATACACCCATTTAAATTAAAATTAAATGATGAAAGAAAAATTAATAAGAATGAGGGGTTTTTTCCTACAGTAAATTGTGAATCTTTTTTATGTATACTTCCATAATCACCATGCAAAACCATATAAATAAACTCCTGTTCCCATTTTACAGCCTACTACTTCCCATCCTTCAAAACTCCAGAAATCATCCTAATTGACCCACAGCACATCTCACAGAAGTACTGCTGTTACATTTCAAACCACCACTGCAAGCTTAGAGAAGTGCAAAATAAATGTGTGTGGAAACATATGTTTATTCTTCTATGACCCTTAATTAGAATTCATTTTTCATAATCATAAATGTTAACTATGTATTTTTATATACTTTTAAAAGGTCTATTTTATTTGCTCTAAGTGAAAAATCACTGCTGCTGATTACTCTCTGATTACTTTATTATGTTACATGAACAAAATTAAATTGCTCGAGGAATTTTTGCATAAATCCTTTTTTTAATGCAATAATTACATAGGTCAAAATAATTACTTAAATGCTTGGTTGGATTAATCTGTAGATTTTAACAGGATTTTAAATTCTGAAGTAAGACCTCTAAATGGTTAATTGTTTTTGTAAGTGTATTGATATTTAACCATTAAGTGAATTCATTATAGCCAAATAAATGAATTTGGATTTTTTAAAGAATATGTATTTTTGGCTTGGAAATGATTAAAAACTGTTACTGTCTGATGGCTTTTGAAGTAGTTTTTGGGGAAAAAAAGTATTTGAAGATCTTATTCATTCCTACAGATTTTAAGCTTTGTCCTACAACAGCAGTCTGTTATGGTCAGAGCAATCATTGGATAATTCCTTTGGCATGTAAGTTCTGGAGCTGGGGTTCTGCTCAGTTCTACATTGCTTCCAACTATATTGTTCCACTGCAAGTCACTGGTTTTAAAAGTATAGAGCAAAGTGTTCTTAGCTATTATATAAATTAATATCTTTTCTGCTATGGTTTATATTGGAAAATAAGCTAACAATGGGCTAGTTTGAAACTCAGTGAAACACATAAACAGGTAAATACTATGCTATCTCCAGAGTCAAAATGTCCACATCTTGGATTTCTGAAAAATATATTAATACAGATAGCCTGAGAAGCAAGCAACTAATATCGATGGAATAGTCTCCATATCAGTAAGGAAAAACATTTAGCAGCAAGAATAATGTGCCACTAAAATAAACTAAAAATTTAAGATTATTTAAATTATTTTATCCTGTGTTTTCATTATGCTATTTCATTAACTCTTGTGCATATCCATAAAACCACAAAATTTATTATAAACAATTATGAAATCTAATAATTAAGAAAGTGTTCTCAGTTATCTTTCCTTCTTCTCCTCCATCTCTGCTTTTTCATTTCATGAATCTTTAAGCTGTATAATCTTTCTTCCTGTATAATTTTCTAATTAAAGACCAGTAAGGGAGCAGAGCAAATAATTCAGTTGCCTTATTTTTAGAGAATTATGATGGAAGCTTGTACTTCTGTTAGTGATGTGGCCTCTGTAGATAAAGACACAAATCAATTTCTAAGGCTGTCAACACTTTCCTTGAGTGTTAAATTCATTTTTAGAGTACTGTTAAATTATGAAATACTCATTTAAAAAGTAAATACGCTTCCTGTGTGTTGGATAATGATTGTAACTGTCTATTTCACATAGACTAGTGCGAATAAATGTGAGCATAAACAATTGATAGGGAGTAAAGTTCCTGGAGAGACCTTTATTTTTCATGACTAATTAAGCAGTTTATCTTGTACTATCATTGTCAATGTGAGGACACAGTGTCAGTATCAATGTCAAATTACAAACCAAATTTTGTTACTGTTGTTTCTTCTTTCATCATGAGGGAGTAATTGTTCATCTTGGGGGGGGAAACAAGGGGTTATGAAGGACTAGAGTTTTAAAATAAGTGTAGTTTGTAGATATGGCAGGTATGATAACAAAGCAGAGCTAGAACTTACCTGCTCAGAGGAGGTTCTGACTCTCTTCATTCCTGACATTCAGCAAAAACTGTTGGAGGTTAGTTTCAAACATATCTAACACCGAAGAGATCAAGCTAAATTTCTTCAGAAGTTCCAGTGACTGCCAAGTATCCTTGATTTCCTGAAGACCTGGCTGCTGACCGTGCCCAGCTGTGACAGTGTAGCTTGTGGTCCTGAGAAGGCAGCTCTGCAGAAACCTCTGCCAGCACACACCTGCCTTCCCCACCACACCCTCAGCCTGCCCTTGCCCTTGCCCTGTGATGGATCTCGCTGGCACACACCCTGACACAGGCCTGCAGCCAAGTGCTTACTATGTAAAGAAGAAAGAGAAGAATGTTTTGTTGGAAGAAATGATTTTTCTGAAACAAAGGCACAGTTTTTCAAAAAGGTATTACAGAGAAAGTAAGTGAGTGAATAGTGTATGTACTTAATCAAAGCCTAGGGACAGTTCAGAGCAGCAGTTTAGTCACTGAACTCATAATTCTGAGCCACAAAGCAGTACAGCTATTTGTCTTCTTACTTCAATGTCTCTCTTTTCTTGAGCTCACTCTAGCGTTAATTAATGATCAAAATGGAATGAGGTAAATGATTATGTGGACCTTCTGGTAAAGGAAAAAGGAGATGGAATACTCGTATGTTTTCCTAAAACCTCTGGGTAAGGTAAAGGAGAGAGAGAATGGAATGTCTAAGGATTTCCTCACAAAAAAATAAACAAACAAAAAAAACAAAACAAAAAAAAAAAAAAAAAAAAGGGGTTTTTATTACAGTANTTCTTCCTTATATCAAATCAAAATCCACACTATTTCAATTTAATCTAAATTAATTTAAATTAATTTAAAATATCTGTCAGAGTTGTTGCAGCCATCTTAGAAAGAACATTTACAGTTTGAAACACAAATGGGCATGACACTGAAAAGTACTGAAAAAAATGTTATTAACTTTTCTGTAGAAAGAAACAAGCAAATCTTACAGAATATTTATCAGGAAAAAAAAAGCTATCAGTATTTCAATACAAGTCCCAAAAAGCAGCATGACCTCTCTCAGCAGTCTTCTGAGGCTATGCTTTTTCAGTTCCTTAAGATTTTATGCTTTTTGATAAAGGTGTTTATTTATTCCTTTGGAATTTTCAGTCAGGCCAGCTCTAGTTTAAAAATGCAGCTTGAACAACTTTGATATTTATTTTTTTATTCTCCTAAATACAAAGAGGCAAATTTTTTTAACCCTTATTTTTCCATTATGATACAAATGTTAATATACTACTGAAAACAGAGTTGAGAAATTCAGGCAGGCTTCCATCAGTATTTAGAACCTAGATAGCTGTAGATCTTCTTCTTTTTCTATTCCTGGCTCTATTATGGCACATATCTATAAGAATACAGGGGCTCAAGAATTCCTTAAATTGGAAACTTAAAATTCACTATCTTGAAATACCATTTTATCAAATAGAGGTTTTTGAATGGAGAAAGTTTCCTCTACAGCAATGAAAACTCACTACTAATTGCTGACCCTTCTATACATCTATTCTATGTGAAGTAATTGATCAATATCACAGTTACCTTTACTGATTCCATTTGTGCAATTAAATTTGTTAATATTTTTTGCCGTTGGTTGCTCTGGTAATGACTAAACCTGACAGGCTAACCGAATTGGATAGGCTTTTTTACTGCTTATCTTTTCTTCCCCATTGACTTTAGATAATAGAAACTTTCCCAGAAATGAAAGAAGAAACAAATACCTCCTGAAAATACTGGATGCAGATATTGCTTGCACAGAGTTTATTTATAAGGAAGTCCATAGAGTGGATGCTTAGGGAATGAGGTATAAACATAACAAAGTATTAAAAAAATTTTAACCAACTTTAATTGCATTGGTGTTAAGTTGTAGAAGTGCCAGAGTATGACAGATAGGTTTGCTGGGATAATTTACTGAAAGCAACAGAAAGAAGACTCAGAAAATAGTTTGTTCTTAAAAAATTGAATAATTGAACAGTTTCAGAGCCATAATGAAAGTGATTTATAAAGCTCCTAAGCTATTGTTATATAACAACTGAGAAGGTTAAAATCAAGTAGCATGATTCATGTAATTGCTAATATTACAGCTGAGCAATTTAAGAACACGTGAGAGAGAAAGGAAAAATAACCATACATTATGCATTGTTCTCCTCCTCGTACACATACACATTTCTTTTGCCTCAGTTCCTACACGCCTCCTATTTGTAAAAACTATACATGGAGAGCTTACACTTATTCATAAAATGATCATTTTGTGATTCACTTATCCATTCAATATCTTGGCCACACTGTGGCCATGAGGGGTAATTTTAATGAAGGATGAGTTAGGCATTTTGCACTGAACCAGATTTCACCCGTGCAAAGGTCAGTTCCTTGGGGCAGCAGCACAGGGATATTAATCACTCTTCATCCTGAATAGTGGCCTTATTGTCATATGACAGCCTGCAGTTCTGTGGACTCTAGGACTTAAAGGCTGGCAGAAAGTCAAAAGACAGAATTTAGCTGCCTTAATCTCAGTGCTTCATGTATTAATATATTTCCCAGAAGGCAGCAAGATGAAAAACAAAGGGAAAAAGTCCACACAATAAGGGTTCTTATCACCAGAACTGAAGTGATACAAACATGCCAGCTTTTCGCTATGAAAGGGCAAAATTAGAGCCGTACAACTTATTAATTAAAAAAAGTGTTGCTATTGTCATGAGGATATAAGAACCATAAGAGAGAAGAGATTTTCAAAAAGCAGTAAATTTTTATTAATTTTGTCTCTGAATATTTTCTCCCAAATTCTCTCCTTCATAGGAGAATACTCTGCATTCCTTTCCTAAGCTTTTCTCAGGAATATTTATATGCATATGATAAAGTATTTTAAAATGAAGTCTGACACATATGTATAATCACAAGGACAAAAGGCCTCTCTCAGGAAAAGGTACATAACTGCTTTGCTATGCCAAAAATGCATGATCATTGAAATAATGGGCAGTAGCAAAAACAGGTTTTGCACTCTCTTAAATGCAGTAATTACAATCAACAGCCAGAGTCTGCTCAATGGGAATGTAGAAAAAAATTTCTCCTTTTTCTTCTTACAGTTTCTGTAGTATTATAATGTACATCTTCAGCTCACTTTCCATAGAAGAATTTTTAAATGTGATCAAAAGCCTGGATGATCACTGACAACTTCCTCCTACTGGAAAATGCAGGAGAGGATTTTAACTGGTAACTAGTGCAGAAAGAACCTCTAATGTATACTTACGGGTTCTAGTACTCCCCATCCCCAAATTCCCAAATTCCCTGACAGGATTTTGCAGCACTAGAATATGACCTTTTTTGTTACTTTTTTGTCCTTTTTAGTCTCTATAAATGTTATTAAAAATAAAAAGTAGCCCTTATCTATGAAAAAAAAATTAATTAGCTCTGAATTAATTTAATTTTAAATTATAGAGTCAAGATTCTTTTCTTTGGCAGAGAGAGAAATGTAGAAATGTAGTTGTCCGTGACAAAGTCATTGCAACTGTTGGTGAAGGATCCTCATGAAAAAATAATTGGTAAGAGCGCCAACGAAATCAAACTTATATGACTAGGGCACAAAACATTGCAAACCTCAAACATAACCAACAATAAATTATAAAACATGAATCACATTGCTCATTTTGGCTTGTTTTCTTCCTGCATGAATGAAAAACTTAACCATTGCATTTTGGACTGAATAAAATATTTGACTTGAAAAAAAAAAAATCCTAGAAATATTTAGGCAATAGTGCACAGAAAAGACTCACTATTCAACCCTAAGTAAAGGCAAAGAATGAACTAACATCTAAAACAATCTTTAGCTTTTGTTGTATTGAACTGCCTTATCTCAACCTATAGGTTGTTTTTCATCTTATTTTTTCTTGCCTGTCCAGCTGAGGAGGGAGAATGATAGAGCAGCTTGGTGGGCACATGACATCCAGCCAGGGTCAGCCCTCCACACCAGCACAGACCCATGGCTCAGCTGTTCTGGTGAAGACTTTAGTTACATATTAGAAAGCTGCACTCTTACAGTTGTTGAAAAGAAAAGGACCTTTCTATTGAGGGAAGGCACCCTGTTGTGTAGGGACCACATAATTTGATTTTGTTTAGAATTGTATAACAATATGTAAAAACTACCCAAAATTAATAGCATACTCCAGATTGTCTTTAGACATATGGAAATCTGAACAAATTCTATTAGGTGGGCAATCATGTTCATTCAAAACTGGACACACACTGTAATCACATACACATGTAATAATGAGTTTGTAACTTAAAAAGGGAAATATTCCCACATTGTTTGGATCTGGTCTAGCCATCCATTGCTTGTGATTGGTATGGTATCCTGCTCATGGTGTGTCATTGCAACTTTGACACAAGGCGAAAAGAGCAGCCATACAAGTATGACAAGCCAAATTCCACTGCTGCTCAGAAAGAAGAGAGTTCAACCAAAAGTACATTTATTCAATGAGTGCATCTTATCACTGCATATTAGAGTGATTACATTTCTTAGCTTATATCTGATACCTAATAATATTTAAAGCACTAGATACATTTTTATATTGTAGAACACGAACTCTGTAGAAGGATTATTTGCAAATTCCTCTAGGGATATCCACTAAATATTCCTTGAGTCTTCAGACATTCTTATTGAGCATTCAAAGTCTATTGAATAAATATCATTACATTCTATTCATTTTTATAATTTTTGATATAATTGCTCATTTATTTGTCTTTTAAGAGAAATTACCTGAAACAAAAAGGTAGAAAATAATTAATTTTGCAACATGCTATTTTTTTTTCTGTCTTGCTTTTATAGCTATTGTGTCATTTTTGCTTAGGCTGAAATTTGACAAATTCCACTTAACTATGCGCATAATTTCACCTGTACTTCAAAATTCTATTTTTATGGTGAATAAAGTACTTCAAGATGCTTTAAAGTCAGGAGTTTACATAAATTCAAATTCTGGATTACATTATTGGTGATCTGGTCCTGAACAAAAACTGTACAAAAAAATTATGGTACTCTATATGTAGGTTTAGATCTCTTTTCACTTCCTCATGAAGTCTTTTTTCCTAAATATTTTTATTTAATATGTTAAATATTAATGAGAAAACAAAATTTCAGGATTTCGGTAACATTTAGTTTTCTGTGGAGCTCTTGTTTGGGTTGCACATCTGAATAATTAATAACTCTGGAAAGAGAGGCAAAGCCTGTGATTTTAACATGTCTAAACTTAAAACACTAATCTCTGAGTTAAACAGGGTAACGAAGTATTAGCACCCACATACTCAATAAACAGATTACTGATATTACAGCTGCCAGAGGCATAGCCAAAGGAAATTATGCATATATAACTCTTCTCCAGTTACTTCATTCAGCTCATAGGAACAGCTTCCTACAAAATATTTGTTAATAGTTATGTACAATAGGAGATGAAATACTGAAGTCTTTCCCATGTATTACAAGAAAAACAAAAAATCTAAATGTACCAAACAAGTTGTCTGCAGTTTATGCTTTGCCTGTTTTTCAGTCAAAGCAGGAATCTTGTCTCAGACTTCTCTGACCAAACCATTAGTCTGTAATATTTTCCTTAACCATAATGAAAATTATATCTATGCTTCACCCAGGGAAGATCATTGCAATATTACCCACATGACTTAAGTACTTGTATTGCCCAGGGATGTACTGTAATGTAATATAGATAACAATAAAAGCAAAATTATACATAATTATCCCATTTGTCTTTTTATTTCCAAGAAGAAAATATACTAGATAAAAAAACCCCAAACCCTAAACCTACGTGAAGCGTGTTGTAAGTCACCAACATAACGAGAAAACTGGCATCAAGAAGGCTCTAGAAGGATTATACTGTGCCACCAGTGAATTGTGCATGACCAGAACATGCACAGGAAACAAAATTAGTCTACCCTATTGGTAAGTTTCCTGTTACAGCTGTCACTTAAAATACATAAACAAGAACTGTGTTACAGCTAATTATGTGCTTAGTCATAAGCAGGAAACCAGGTATATTTCAGATAGCCATTATCTATTATATTGCTTTGCATCTATGGTCTTTTATGCCATGGAAGAGAGAGAAGAGCATTTCCAATCTTAATTATTATATGGATAATCATATATTAGTTCCTAAGATTCTTAACCTCACAAAAATACCTTTTGAATAAAAGGAATCTTTATTTTAGTTCAGGCTTTAATGGAGCAGCAATAATTTACAAAGAAACTTGCAAAATTTTACTATCCCAAACTGGCTGCCTTTAGAGAACTTTATTTTAAGATCTTATTGCATGTCAAGTTTCACAATGTGTTAAAAAAGAAAAAAAAAAAAAAGTTCCTTTAGGATTGGACTGATCTTGAAAAGTGTAATGTTAATTATTTTTACTTACTCTGCTTATGATTATTTCTCATCTTATGAAACAAGCTATCTATTTTTCTATCTTGCCAGATAATTTCTGTAAGTAATTTTCACTGTAGGGTGCTTGCAGAAAATATTAAGTAATCATATTTTGAAAATTATTCTGTTTCAGTTGAAGTAACAGATAACAGTTTCCACAGTGCACAGAAGTGTTCTTCTCATACCATGACTGGAATAACACAAAGCAAATTTCATCTGTGAAAACTACTATAAGAACTTAATATTTTGTGAACTGTGTATCAAGTTAACATATATATTATTATCTCAAATTTTCCCCCATTAATGAATTAAAATAGTGAGATAGATGAACTTCAAAAGATATATTTTAACCATCAGAATAAGCACTTTGTTAAATTCCTCTTTGGGAACATTTAAAGGATTATGTGGTGCTTAACTCTGGTAGCTGAACTGTAATTGAAGAATGTAAACTGGGAAATTTGGAAAAAATATTCAAAATATTATTTTGTGCAACTTCCTGAATATAAATATAGAAAACTCAATAAAATCTCAAGCATATTTAACCAAGTGGATTCTCTTTGTATGTAAATATAAACCTAAATTTTAAAATGTTTTATCTATATTATTAACATTGACAGTAAACCATAAGTAATTTCAATATTCTGCAAGTGTGAATCTTTTTTTTATAATTCTTAAGTTATTGGGTCCAATGCTACCATCTTCACTGAGAACAGGGTTAAATCCAGGTGCTACTAAGATAATGAAGAACAATCTTTTCAATAGTCTGGAGAAATATGAATGACAGATGAACTGTAGATTAATCACTTAATACGTTATTCAAAATATTCAATCTTTTGCTCATATTTGAAAAAAAAATGGTGAAAAAGAAACATTAACAACAAATAAAATTAAAAAAAAATTCAAAGGAAATGCTTCACACTACTTAAACATTTGTTTTTGACTTTGGGGAGACTTTGAACAGAAGACAAAGACATAGAAGTATGTCATGTTAAAAGCTAAAATGAAATGGAAAGATGCATGAATCTGATGCAGTCACAGAAAATAGAGATATGAAATGCAAAATGGTTCTCCAAATTTAAATTCCATGACTCACAATACTCTAGTTGAAGTAAGTTTTACTTGTTGTTTGTTGAGGTGTGACAAGTGAGCAAAGGGAGAGACATTCAAACGAAATTAAGCTACAGTTCTTTGAAACAGCACAATCTCTTTGCCTTAGGTCTGGACAACCAGCTAAGCTGAGAAGGGTACCAAGAAACCTGTGTCCAGACTAGGAGTGGGTGGAAGGTTTGGGAGGATCCGGTGTACAAACTAGGACTTGTTTCTCCTCCTCCTCCTCCCTGAGTCCAAAGGTGCTGTTAGCTCATCAAACCCTGCCTTGCCCTTAGTCATCCAGCAGAATTTCCAGCCCCTGGCATACCTTTGATAAATGGGAAGCAGGTGGTGTCTCAAGGATGGCTATTAATCTCTTCACAAGATGAAAGCAAATGGAGGAGCTGAGCAATGCTTTGTAATTACTGATTCATGCACACCCTTCCAGAGGATAAAAGAAGTATCAGCTCTTCCTACTTTGATGATGGATTAGTTTGAATTGATATATTATCACTCAGAAATTAATAAACTTGTTGTAGAAAAGTTTCATAAAACCTGCTTGTTCAAACCTGTTTGTTTAGAAACACTTAGAAATATGAATCCAACTACTTTCTGCTAGGCTGTACTTGTAGATTAATAGACCAGATAGCAAAACACCAGTCTGGGGATCCTGGCTGTACTAACTGTACTGTCTTGTATTTGTTCATTTATTTATTTATTTGTTCTCTTTTTTCTTCTGCCTGATTTTCATTTCAGCAAGTTATAACATTCTAAAGACAATAAGAACTACTTTAAGCTGCCTATGTTCTTACAACAGTCTTATTATGCTTTTGTACTTTTAAACGTATGCTAAAAGCATGATAATAAAAATTGTAAGATCCTACCTGCAGTTGCCACAACTCACCGTATATGGATACCAGAAGAATGAGAGGAAACATAAGATTTAACGACCTACAAGCTAACAGAAAAGAAATTCATTTTTCCTAACTCCATAGTTTTATAGCCTATTTTCTACTACATGCTAAATATTACAATCGCTTTTCAAGATGTTCAAGTGGACCCTGAGAAGATAGCTTGACAAACCAAACTGGGCAAGAGACATCTCATGGCAGGTTTTGCCACATTCATGATTTTGTTTGTCATGATGGGTATAAACTCAAAGCTTTCCAAATCTGGAAGAAGAAAGACCATCACAGCTGCAATCAGATAACAGACCAGTGATTTAACCAGTAGAAAGTTGAACTTTTTCCTTTATCCCACATATAAAAACTGTAGTGAAAAATTGTGTTACTGGAGGATGTTATTGTAGCACATATTAAATCGTGCTGGGCTACAAGGTCTAGTAGTTCCCTGTTTGCAGTGATCACTTTTTCGCCAGGTCTACACATGACGCAAAAGGAGAAGGGAGGGAGAGTGTAGGTGTTCAAGCTCAATTGCTATGGTGTAGCAAAAGTAGTTTCAGGTTCCAAATTATGTAGGGATGCTCAATATTAAAAACCATATAGATACCAAAAGGAAAGGTTTTGGACCTTCATTCCTATATTCTTAATTAAATTAGAAGCAGATGGTACCTTAATTGCTAGGGTTCAGAGTAGAGGAATACTTTGACAAAGGTACTTTTCACAACCTAATCTACCCTCTTCAGCAAGTCATAGAGGGCTTAGTGTACAAACTGGTTCCAAATTTAGTACCTGGTGTGTCTCATATGCAGACAGTACTGCAGGGCTGACCTGTATATCTGTATGGCAGATATTTCATGGACAATAATCTTATCCTTACTATATAAATATAGAGAAGCAGTAGTAAAAATATCAATAAGGGAAGCCTATCACTGTGATCTTTAAAAACTCTGATTTAATGAAAGCACAACTATTACAAGACCCTTTAGCATCCTTTATATTTTACATCTCTTGTCCATTGCTTATTGGAAGACATTTTCTGCTTTCTTAACATATCCTTCCTTTATTCTGTGCTCTTAAATTTATCTCCCCAAGAAGCCTTTCTAAAGGCTTGTTCAGTGTTATGTGAGACTCTTTCATGCTATGAGCTAAGCTATTTTTCTTTAGAAATGTTAATTTATTCTTTATTCCTTTATGGCTCTTTCTTTCATTTTGTTATACTCAAAGTAAACTATAGACATTAAATATTTTAAGCATTGCTAAATCAAGGCAAGCACCCACATCCAAGACCAATAATGTTACAAGGTGACAGTAAATGTAAAACACTCGAAGCCTTGTAAATATTTTAAATCTGTTTCTGAAGATTTGCAAATGTTTGATGCAAATTCTGGAAGTAGTGAAAGGCCATCAGAAAGAGAACTGGGGCTGTCGTCATTAAGTAACAATACCATTTGCAGTCTTTGTGAAAGTGCTGAAATAGTTCTGAGAGTCTCAGATATTAATTTCTTTGTGTTCTCCTTCCTTTGGAACTTCAGGCTCTTGATAAACCAAAAAGGAACTGAACATCTTGTGCTTAGAGAAAACAAAGAGAAAGCAGTGATAGCACTGAAGGAAAATTTGAGAGATGGTAATATAGAATGGAGAGTTCTGTTCTTATTAAAGGCTGACTAAAGATGTCTTACAACCAACGAAATGATCCCTATGCTAAAGAAAAACATGCTGAGATTGGATAAGAGAAGGCAAAAAACCTTTTCTAAGCAGGAGAAATTCAGCAGGGGTATTTCCAGGAAGAGACATCAGCACTGGGGATGCTTAAAAAGACAAAATGTTGAAGGGAAAAGCACAGAGAAAACTGTGTGAAATCCTAGTGCTCCCAGACAGTAAAGCAATCGCAAAGAAATCCTCAAGAAGCAGGGCCAGACAAGTTCTTTCCCGGGGATCAGCATGAAAGTACAGACCAGACTACTACCAGCTTTGTAAAAATGGAGGGGCTTTCCTGATTGACCCACAGCACCTTAGATTATCCTTCATTGTTTTCATAGGATAACACTCCACATTCTTATAGAATGAACCACAGGACAAGAGCGAACACCTTACAGCAGGTATAGAGTCATTGATTTCATTCCCCCTTGCCTTTATTTGCTTTGCTTTCTGTACCTAGACATTTCATGTTAATTTTGTCAACCTCGAGAAATTAATCCCCTAAAATTTAACTCTAGATATGCCCCAAGGCATGTTCCTCTCCTATTTTTTTTCAGTCAAGTACTTTATTTTTGAGACTTTCACAGTTGATATTGGTTTGGTACAGAAGGTACTGAAGAATTTTGTAACCATAGGAACTGAGTTAAAGACAAAACATCTGTCTTGACAAAAAACATGGGTTTTTTTCATTCTGGAAATGAAGAAAGAAAAATGTTCATATATACTCATCTCTGATTTTTTCTTCCAATGAATTGAAAAGAGGGGGAGGTAGGGGAAGAAGCATAGAGAAAAATACAAGTGCTCTTTAAGCTAATTTTAACCCATTTTAAAAAAGAAATGAAGTACCAGAAGTCAATCTTGATTTATTATGATTTGTAAACTCAATATGAAAAGACATGCTTAGGACTTATGTGTGATCTGATTCCTTATAGGTTTTGTCATCTTTGTAAAGTCACCCTCCCAAAATTGTTGATTTTCAATTATTTTATTCTCTAGAATACATGCTAAAGAATTCTTTTGGTTTGGTTTGGTTTGGTTTGGTTTGGTTTGGTTTGGTTTGGTTTGGTTTTGGTTTTTTTAAATTCATATTTGAAGAAATAGTAAGATTTCGCTCAAAACTCAATACTCTACTGTCTGTGTGCCAGTACAACAAAGGTAAAGGAACACCTTTCTCTTGAAATCTTATTTCCATTACTAAGCTGACCTTTAAATGTACCACTTTGTTAGGCAACTATCCTTATACAAAATTAGCCACAGCTTTCTTGTTTTGTGCATGCAAATCCTGATTACTTGCCTCTCCATAAAGCTGCAACACAGTTTAATAATTGATGCTTCTCTGCTTATCAGCTGTAGAAACCAAACCGGTGTGTTCTGCTATAAATCATACTCACTGCTGCATTTCATTTTATTGCAAGGCAGTAGAACACCAAGATAATTGCCACAATCTGTTATTTACAGATATGTTGCAAGACACAAGTGGCAACGGCTTTTTGTGTTGTAAGAGAAAGAGACCCCTCCCTCACACTGTAACACATCTAAGTAATGTTCTAGAAATTATGCTGATGCTGGGATAGAATTCATTTGTTCTCCTTTACAGTAACTTTTGATTCTGTTATAATGACTGATATAGGTTTTTTTCTTATAAATTCTCAGATGGGACCTTGCTCAACTTACAGCAGTGCTAGAATGAAGGAATGATACAATAAAATCATAAGAGAAATTACTTCGTGAAAAGTATGTCATTCCATACTTTTCTCATTTGCTGACATTTTACACAGCCTCTGTTTAGTAAAGAAATTATAAGGAACATCATTTTTCTTAGTAGTAGAAGTGTTGTAGAACAGTACAAGCACATGCAGGAAATCAATGGGAGATTTTTATTTCCAGTTTTATTAATACTGATCGCAATCAAAATTATTAATTCCTACAATACCACTCAATCCTACCTGTTTGATTTGCATGGTGACCAGCAACATTTGCCATAGAGCTGTGATTAGTTATAGGTAAGAGTGATTTCAGACTGAACTGGGAGACAATTTATTGAAGGCGTTTCAGCTATTTCTTACTTGGATTCAAAATGTTTAACTCATATGAACGTGTATTTATTATATGGAAGTAGAAATGTTGGAAATTGTTGAAGAATACTGAAGATGAGAATATCTAGATCTGGTGAAAGACCAAAGATATCACTGTATGAATAATTCACAACATAGCTACAATATGTGATATTTTATTTGATTTTTTTAAAAATACTGACTGTTTTAAACAAATTGATGGAATGATATCATCAGCAGTCTTCATTATTTTTCTGACTCATATGAATTTATTACAGTAGGAATTTGATTCAACCTACTACTCCATCAGAATTTTCCTATAATAAAATAATTTTTCTAAAAAGAATGGGGCAAAGGCTTTAAATTTTTAAATGGTTCACTCCACATAGGAACATTATTAGCTGGTTAAAGCACTGCTCACGGTAAAATTGAGGGTGAAAATGTAAAGTGAATATCAAACACACACTCCTGAGATCTATTAAATAACGGAAAAATCTCACTAGGGAAGTACCATGAGTTATTTCACTTGGCAAAATTTAAGTGGCTTGGAAAAACCACTGTAATATTTTCTTTCATTAAAAGAAAACATTAAGTACTTTACACTGTTATTTTCATCTCCAGTTTCCGTTTTTGTACTGTTCTACTTTATTAATTTCATTTACTGTGGTTGATCTATATAAAGAAGTGTGTGGGTTCCATTTCAAAAGTACTTCTGCAACAGAAACCTGCATAGCAGGACTCAAATACATTTTAAAAAAGACATAAAAAATAACTTTCATCCTCTTTCCCTTCTTTAAATAAGAATTTCCATGGAGAGAAATTGAAACAGAATTAATCAAACTAGAAGAACCTCCTTCGCACAAGAAAGCCGAGAGCATGTTGGCTTTGTGACGCAGTGAGAACACAAAAAGTGTTCTCTGCTCCTGCTGAGGCTCCTGATGCTGCCTCTGCTGATGCCAAACGAGCTGCTATTGCCTCGTCGTCTACTGTTGGTGCTGCTCCATGCTTTTGTATGAAGGGCCAAGGGTACACATTGTCCTTTGCCAAGAGAGGAATAAAGCAGTTTGGGAAAGCAAACCCTGTAACTACTAGTGCTGAAGACCAATAAACCCGGCCAATTACTCATTGGCACCAAGGTCTGAGAAGAATAATAATAATTTTAAAAAAAGCATAAGGGCATAAGTTTGGAAACTTGATGAGAGCCATGGGAAAATGTCAAATGCATCACACCAGAGATTTTGAGAAGGATTACAAATAGAACTTTGGTATCAATAGTGAGCAAGTATTTACTTGCAATTGCCATTGTTTAAATGACTTATAAAGGTTAAAGGAAAAAAGATGATGAAGCAGAATCTATTCAATAGTAAAATTTTTTAAATTATTTATACATTTAGAGCCAATGCAAGGTGTGATGTTTTGCTCAGGCATTCAATAGTTTATTCACTAACTCCACACCTATTAAATGACATCACTGCAGATTGAAGTTTCAAATAAAACCTTCTTGACTCTGGAGGCAAATATCATAGATGTCCAGAAAATGGGCCAGCTATTTATAAGCAAAGCCAATGTATCATCTGGGCCTGCCAAAAGTAGAGCCCAGCTAGTGAAATCTGGTGTTCTACTAGGGTGTAGGCACCAAACTCTGTCAACATGACATTCATTTCATGCAGGTCACAAAACAATCTGGTAATAAAGAAGCTATATATTTTGAGTTAAAATTATTACCATTCTTATGTAGTACTTGCTATACCACATTGTTTAATCTCTGAAGTGTCTTGTTCCTTAAGCTTCTTTTCATTGGCACTTCATTGCAAATATGAATGAATAAAAGTACAATGCATTTTTAATATTTGTTAATATATATATATGAAATTGCATCATAACTAGCTATGATATATGCCCAAAACACTTTGTGCAGATCTATGTTAGGTATAACTCCAACCAGTAGTATTAAACAGCCATTTCAAGTTGGAACACAGCTTTTATCGCAGCAGGAAATCAAGAATTAGTCAAGTTTGGAATCACAAATGGCATAGCACCTTTACTAATAACAGCTTACAATTCTGGTAGAGAGTCTACAGGAAAAAAAAAAAAAAATTAAAACCTTAGCCAGAGGAACAGATTTTAAATGTCTGTGCTGTAAAGAAAAACAGAGTGAAATTTTCTGTATGTCTCATCTGAAATTCCAGGTATATTTTAGCCTCTAGCCAAACATTCACTGACAACCAAAGAAGAGAATGTCATATTCTCAGTCAGTGGTATTCAGATGTTGTAACAGGAAGGTGGCAGCTCAGGTTCTCCTATCTGGGTACAGACATGGCTCCATCTCTTTCGGTTTATAGAGTGTGCCAGGTTTTCAACCGACTGTGACCAATAGTAGTGATGATAAAGATTGCAGATTTTATAGCAAATACTGGTCAAAACTTCCTTACAGAAATTCATCCTGTTAACTATAATGCTACGGAAAATGTACTGACTTGTGACAGAGGAAACAAAGACATCACTTTTGCAAGTTCCATGGAGACAATATGCTGGTTAGTTCCCCAGTCTGTTTCACAGAAGCCAATATCTCCCCTATAGCAAATGGATGTTTGCAGTGATACAAATACCAGCCTTGTTTAGATACTGAAATTAATTTGACATTACCATTTCTAGAGGATTTCCTAAGTGTGCCCTCAGAAACTGGTGTTGGCATTTCACGTTTACTTTTGTTTACCATTTACTTTAGATTTTTGATCCCTTTAGGTTATGTGCCAGATGTACATTCTATCATGGTAACACTTTATGATGGAGAACACTGCTGTCATGTCTTATTTCAGATGACTCTAAATGTTCTTTGACAACACTGGGACAGGTTTGGGCTGGCAAAGCAGAAGCAGAGAAGAAAATACAGTAACAGTTAAAAATTTATATTAAAAACTCCCTATCTCCTATAAAGCACTTTTTTGGTAACCTCAGTTAACAAAATTTTACTGATGAAAATCAATTTGTAAATAACATTACTAGCAAATTCGGATGGCAATACATTTTCTTCAATATAAATGACAACTCTGCTCTACATTAACCTTACCAAAAATGACAGTCCTTAGTTAGATTCAGGTCCGTCAGGTTCTTCTCTTTACTGCCACCAAGGTAATTGAAAATAAGGATTAGCCAATTTAACTAACATGATGGTGAAAAAATTATGGAAGTCAATGATTCAATGCTAATTTTTCTTAAAAATGCTGCCACGGGTGAAGTAGTTTAATTAGGAATTTTCTTAAATATTGCCTGCTCAAGGCAATCTTCTTGTGTTCATTGAAAAAAAAAATAGAGAATAAGGTAAGGGAAGTGTGCTCTGTTGTTTGCAATGGCCAGTTGTTTTTTTGAAGCTTAATATGAATGTTTAAAATAGCAGCCTGTGAACTTGTAAAATCTGTTTTCTCAATAACACTGTGTTCTGTTTTGTGAAGTGAGAAGAAATAATTTTTATAGAGAGCAGCAAAACTACTTGTGCCAGTAACTTCCAAAGGTGTGGAAAATACCCCAAAACAAAAAACTGAGCAAAGAACACTTCCCAAAAATTAATTATCCTTTCACCATTTAATCACTTAATGAAGGAAAAAAAAAAATCAAAGAGAGTTCAAGAATATTTTTTAAATTAAGATTTGACTCATTAACATTATTGAATATTTATTCAAGTAGGAATTTTTCTCCTTCACGCTAATACTAAACAGTTCCAGGAGCACAATTTTTTATTACAAAATTTGTGTAGCTTAAGGTCTCAACAGTTTTTGAGGTTTAAAATTTCAAAATAGTGTTTTAAATTAATTTAAAATTCATTTTGGTCAGTGACAATAAACACTCGGGACAGTGGTAATTAAGAATTTTTCAAAATTAAATATTAATTCGTTGCAATATAACTGGATTTTGAAAATAATTGTGAGTCATGTCCATGAAAGAACTGTAAGGTTTTCATATCTATATTTGCAGTCCTTAGTAGTACCAACCAAAACTTAAGTCAAAGTGGTCTCCCTTGCAGCATTTTACTGCCGTCAAAAATACGGATGTAAAGCCAGAGTAAAGGGAGAATGTGGACATAGATCTAAACATGCAAAGAAAACTTACTTTCACAAGGGTATATCAAAAGTCTATCAAACTTCACCTTTGGTTTATAGTTTTATCCACATGAAACATATCATACCTTTTGAACCTTTGAACCAAATGACAGAAACTCTTCCTTTCTGGTCATCCCCTATGGCTATTGTACATTCATACTTTAAATATTCCTTACATTCTTAATGAAGGTAAAATTACTAAGCAGTAACTATGGAACAAGCATTGACCTTTTTGGCAGGTTAAGGTCCACACAGGGCAAGATGTGCTGATAATATATTGAGCTGAATTATGGTATGTACCGTACTGTAATCACTAACTGTGATTTTCCAGATGTTTAAAAATGTTATGGTCCACACAATAAATATTGGAGTTTGAAAAAGAAAGTGAAGCAGTGAAGAGAATTGCATTTTTGTCTACCCAAGGTAACAGAATCATCTCTCATTTGAGGTTTTTAAAATGTTTTAAATGTATTTATTAGATAACGCATTGCACACCTCTCTCTGTGCACATAGCTGAGATTCAACAACTTGGGGCATGATCTTCAAATCCTAAACTAGCAACTAACTTCCTCTGGAACCCTCTGCCACACAAAAAAAATTAATAATTTTCAAAACTTAATTAATTTCAGTGATTTGGCTGTTAAAAGTAATAGATCCATCTCTCCTCATTCTTACCTAGTTAATCCCCGCAAATAAGATACAGAAGGCATACAATCTTATCTATGACACAAAAATCCCATTAGTTCAACTCATGCAATGAATCCTGTTTGTTTCCCTACTGCACTTCTCACTCCAGTTCCTAAAAAGGGCTCTTCTAATACAGCAAGTTTTGGGTAAAAAGTACTGATGTGATGAAAGGTTTCCAGGAACACACTGTAAATGCCGCTCAAGATCAGTCAGCAAGCTGATAATGTCAAATCTAACAGACCTGCACACCATTTCCTCCCGCTCAGTTACTAATGAAGAAATTAATGTAAAAGGTTCGTGCTGCTCAAAATGTTATCAGTCGAAAAAAATATGCAGTCACATCCTTATTAAAAGAAACTAATAGTCATGTGTCAATTAATTTTAATTAACAAGAAAAGCTTCATGAATATTATTTGTTGATCATTCACTATACAAGCAAGCAGAAAAGAAACACATACTGACCTACAGGAAAAATTCCAGACTTTCAAAGAGGTTAGCGTTGTAAGAATCCATTAACTTAAAAAAATCACTGAGATTCAGTAATGAAAACTGCCAGTACTTTTTATAGTTGTAAGGCTCCGTAAAATACAAATTGCATTAAACAAAATGAAAAGGCATTTTAAAAATTTTGTCAGGAGGATTGACTTTTATGAGTGTGTAGTTTGGCTAGTGAAATTATTTGAGTGACATGAAGATTTTACTTCTCTTTTCATACAAATTGAATAAAAATGGATTGTCCCTAATAAAAAGACAGCTGTGGTTTTCCTCCCAACTTCTTTTTCAGGTATACAAAGCGTACGGAGAAAGAATGCAGCTGAAAGAATGAAGTTAAAAATTGAAGTTAACATTTACTATTCTGTTCAGACTATAACTCTTATACTGACTTTGAAATCTCTGAGAAGCAGTAGATGTAGTTTTTATTTGGTTTATTTTTATTCTTACTGGGTCTTTTTTTTCAATTCCATGATGGTAAAGATGTATGGGGAGGTAAAGGAAGAAGTTTCTTTGTTTCTCCTTGAAAATGAGAAAGCAGAATGAAAAAAGGTATGCTTTTTTGTTTGTTTATTTGTTTTTATTTTGTGGGGAGTTTTTGGGTTCTGGATTTTTTTAATAAAAAAATGTGGACATGAAATTTGTAAGTTTAAATCATCTGATCTATAATTTGAGTCTTTAGTGGTGGTGTACTACTGACTTAGTTTAGCCTCACTGGAATCAAGGCTAAATCAATTTATTTTCTTTATTGACATTTGACATGCTAAAAGGATATTTCAGATAAGTTTTCCATAGTTTAAATTTATTATTTCTTGTGAGAAAATCTAAATTCAAATTGATAGAACCATTTGAAAAAAAATAGAGAAGTACTTCTAGTCTATGAAATAGAAGCAAAAACAATGCTACCTGAATGAAGGTTTTTGGTGTAGCTTCCCAAGGGGAGTCAATATGATCTGTAGTATTCTGCAGCACCCAAAGCTCATATATGGGCCTTTAAATCTTATATTTCAATGTAGCTGGAGAAAATCTTTGCACAATATACTTAAGTGAGAACATCAAAACTGCACATATTTATTTCCATGACATGTGAAGGTCTAAGTTTTATGTTATGTATTGTTTAGACAATGCAATAAGAACCGTGCTTTTACTTAGTCTTTGGTCGGTGCCCCAGCTGCTTAACACTGTTAGGCATAAAAGAAACAAAAGCTGCCCTGAGAGGATATTTGAAAAATTTCACTTCAGAAGAAGAATCTAGGGGTGAGAAAAAGCTTATATAATTACTTCCAAGATATCTTATTTGTTGTTTCTCAATGGAAAATCTGAGTTAGAGCTGTGAGGAGTCTTAAACAGTAAAATTATAGGAAAATAAATACTAGAGGAAATAGGTTTTAACAGAAGAAATATTTCTCGCTGTACCAAAGTGTCCCAGGGAATGAAACATTAATTCTTAAAATGCAAGTACTCTAATTTCAACTTTTTCTTATACAAAGTGTGTAAAGAATATGAAGGGAATGAGAAGGTGTCACAAAAAGGTTACAGGCTCCCACCAGACCCCCAGTACTACAAAAAACACTCTCAGGTATAGTATTGACCCAAACCAAGAGGCATCTCCTTACTGTGCAGCACAGCAGCTCAGAAAGACTTCTTTGTGCTCTTCTTCCCCTGAAATAAGCTACTTACCAGGATTTTATTTTTTCTGTGCCAATTGCTGTGCTGCTATGACTACAGTGCTTTTGATGTGATACCTGGTTTCTTTGAAGCTAAATTGGCACTCCATGCACAGTGCAGCAATTTGCAGTATTGGGGGACCAATAAAGTGGCTTAAAATTAAGCCACTTTTCCTCTTCAGGTCTTCCAAGTGTAACTTGTCTCAGCTAATAACTGAGTCTGCTATTCGTTAAAGTAAGCTCTAAGTAGATGTAGAATTGTTGCCTTTTTTTTTTTTGCCTGCCAAGGCTTTATCCTCTGAAATGTGCCTTGTGTTTCCTTCAGACTGAGAAAACTGCCATATTGCTACCTACCTTCATTTGTTTCTGTTGTTCTGGTGATTGTGGTGCATGCATAATGCACTCAAAGCTGCTAGAACTTCTGCAAAAGATAACTAGGACTCTTTTCACTATATCTGTAAGATGGTCATTATTATTACTCTTCCAGTTTGGTAAACTGTGACATAAACAGAAAAATTGCTCATCTGTGGTGATGATGAGAGACCTATCCCATTTCTGTTGAAATTATTTGTATAACACTTCCAGCTAGTGTAAGTCAGAGGTAGCTCCTTTACAATCAATACAATTAATATATAATATCCAAGTACTTGATTCCCACCTGAAAACTTTAACTTTAGCAAGGGTGAGTATAATACTTTTTTCTGTTATATCAATGTTCAAATCTTGTAAAGACACCAAACTAATGTGTAATTTTTTCCATTTGTCCCTAAATCTGGATTTTTTTTCTTTGTTTGCATGGGAATTCTTCTATCACTGCTGCATTTCCAAGCAAAAGCATGCAGTTTTATGGTAGAAAAAGGTTTATTTTCAGTAAGACAGACAAGACGCTTCAGAGTAAACAGAGACCTTACAAACACTAAAACGTAATTTTGAAGAAACTAGTTGGGTTAAAGTCCAACTCTTGCAAACAACAACCTGATAAATTGGCTTTGATGCTCTTTAAGGCACTGCTGAGGAAATAGAGAATAATAAGATCCATGGCCTCTCTGGTGCACCAGTATATTAGGCATGTCCTCTGTTAGTGGAGAGTTTGACACACTCCCTCTTATGAAAATCTAAAAAAGAAACAAATAGCCTAAAATGATCAGAAGAGATAGGAAGCATGGGAATAATTTTTCTGGATTTTTCTTGGTTTTTTCTAACACTTTGTGGCACATTATTGTATTTGCTGGTCTAGCAAATGACAGTGAGGTAACTCAAGGGAAGAAAAAAGATATAATTTTCTGTTTTGCAATAGAGAAAGAACTGTGATTCGGAATTGCAATATCATGCCTACTGTGGCAGAACATATGCACGATGTTCCAGAAGATTCCATCTAGGCTAAAGGATGGTACAAATTCCATGTCTTACCTGAAAAATTAGTTAGTTCCTGAAGATTCCATTTAGGCTAAAGAACGGTACAAATTCCATGTCTTACCTGAAAAAATTAATTATCTTCTGAAAAATACTAGGTTTCCTAAAGAAATGTATTGATGTACTCTGTAGTCTTTCCAGCAGGGAGAAGGAGCAAACATCATTTGCTTCTAGTATCTGAAATAATGAATCAATTTCATACCATGAATTTGGTAAAAATGGAGGAAAGTGCATCAAATATTTTCAATTCCTTTTCCTTTGGTATACTCAGAGAATCAATAAATAGGATACAGAGCGGATAAATTATTTAAACTAGAATAAAGGAAGCAATAAGCACTGCTTTTATCCACCTGTGATTTCAATATGATGATTTTCATTTCTGACTAAGCTGCACTTTTACCCATATTAAATTATTCTTCTTCCTCTTTTATTGCTGTCATTTTTTAATATAGTTACATGTGTTAAAAATGAAAACAAATTAATAGAAAATATGTTCTATTAACAGAATTATTGCTATATATTATTGCTCCCAGATGCACAAAGGGCATCTTGTCATGTCTTTTGTAGTCTTCATCAGGCTGAAATGGTGATAAACTGACAGCACACAGACAGGGGAGATGAGCTACCACACTGGGGAACATGTGCTGCTAGAATAGATGCCAAGTCATGGACAGCCATGAGTCACAATTTCCCTGTGTAATGACAGCAGTGTCACCACTAAACAGAATTCAGTTATTAATGCACTGCAGCTTTCCAATTGCAAAACTACGGGTTGAGGATCTTCCAATATTTGTGATACTGCAGAAGAAAAATCCTGCAGATATAGTGATATAAATAGAGAGGTTTATAATGGTGTGATTCAGATCATGGTGTGGGTTGGAAGAACCCTGTAGGCCCTGGTTCCAGATGCCCTGGGCAGGGATTCCACCCTCTGTGTGCATTGGTGTAGAGGCACTTCACTGAGATATCGACCTCTTCACCTCATGGCAGGAGTCCTCTCTTAATTCCTTTGGGATAATTTACAAGTATTTTCCTGTTGATTCCTGGTTTCTCACTGACACTCAGAACAACATCCTCTTCCCTCACCAAATCTAGTTTAAGGTCCTGTTAATAAACCCAGCCAGGTTGTTACCTAGAACAACCTTATCCCACTTGGTTAGGGCATGTCAACATGCCCAGTCTGTCTAAGGGGTGTCCCAGATCACAGAATCCAAAGCCCTGAGTATGGGACCACCCACACAGACATTTACTCCTTCTGTTCATCTCCTTCTTCCTGCGTCCCAGTTCCCAGCTGGGAGGATGTAAGAGAACACTGCCTGTGTCCCTGACAGAACAGAACTCTAGCTGTGACTACACAGATTTCTGTGTAGCATAACTCCAGAGCTAATCATAAATACCACCTTTAATCTCAGGGAAGGCGTATTTGCCCTAGATTTTATGCTGCTACAAGTTATGCTATTGCTCTGCTGTTACCTGCATATTTTCTGAAATTTTGCAAAATTGGACTGTCTGAAGCAAAAGTGGTTCTATGTAAGTCTTGTCCTCATAATGGCAGGGGATTTCAGCTCATTCTTGTAAAAATGCCATGTACTACATAGATTTATTCCCCTTTGAGAAACTCTATTTTCACATGAGACAAGAATTCAATTTAGCACACCTTTTTCTAGGTGTAGTCTATGAAAAACTGTCTTAAACGTTCACAAGGGGTTTCTTCGACAATTCTGTCATGACAGGGAATAAACTTTTTTCCATAAAATGTTTAATAAAACCTAATTTTGCTCTATCAAGCTTTCATTTTAAGAATTTTAAAATTCTAATAAGAATAACATTAAACTCCTACTGAGAAAAATCTCCATGAATATAATATGTTTTCCTCTCTGAACCAATCTTTTCAAGTTTTCATTTCAAAGCAACTTTTATTTTTAAATTAAATCTTACCATAATATAACCCTAAAGGTAAGGTCTAGACATATCAAACCAGTATGTAAAAGAAATCATGAAATAAATTTTAAAAATTACTTTGCCAGAAAACGTTGATCTTATGTATTTGTGTTTTTCCCATTCAACTCTATAGAAATTTTGAATTACAGTTCTGATTGTCCTTCAGCTTTGACTTTATTAATGTTCTATGCATGCAAATATTCCTACATGGAATATTTTATTCTTTTGATCATACATTTGCTTTTATACAAGATATTCTGATTTTTTTTTCCTTCTGCAAGGCTACTGGCAAGCTGTGCATTAAAGCATAAAGAAAGGAATTTCTAAAGATGTCTCTGACTAAATATTTGCAGCATAATACTGATTCTGGGATATCAGAGAACAAATGGTTGTTTATGACCATGACAAGGTGTCTAAGGTAGCTATTATGTGTAGCTTCTATTTTTCTTCTAAATTGTATAGACACAAATATTCAAAGAATAATTCAGGTGTTAACCATGTCAATTGAAGCTTTGGCTCCTAAACATTTCAGAGGCTTGTTAATACTTTGTTACAGACTTAAAAATATGAATTTGTTTTGTTCACTTTCAATCAGAAACATATAATTGGACTCAGTGCTATTAAGATAGTTGTTCACTAATTACCCAGGTATCACCTGCATGACAGTCCCTCTGCACAGCCTGCAATTTGCATTAATTTTAAAAGCACTCAGGATGTTTTCCTGCTATCGCAACACAAGGAACAGTAAAGAGTGATGTCATTTGAAAAGATAGAATTTAGTAAAGTTGAAGAAATTTGTCTCAGCTGCTACTATACCATTTTAAACACTGATGATTCCTTGGCTCTGGGAAGAATCTTACCACCTGTAGCTGTAAGTGAACAGAATCTGAATTTCTCTGTTGAATTCTCTTGCAGGTTTACACAGAATCTTCTGCAAAATTTTGCAAGGCAAACCCATGTGATGATATTTACGCCATCAGACAGGGTCAGCGTAATAGATGCAGAACGAAAGACAAAAGCTAAAATTTTACTTGTTTATGGTGAAGTTTTGTAGACAAAATCTCTGTTTAATATCTTCCTACATTTTCTTTATATTGTTTCTCCCTCTCTGACCTGAACAGCTTTCATTCTTCTGCTTTTCCTCTACTGTGTGCTTCTGATTGTATATGGGAAAGACACACTAGCTTTTTTTCATCTCGGGTTCTCTAGCTAATATGTGCACAGAGGGTGGCAATGTTCCTTTTCAAACAGCAGAACTATTATTTAGATTTTAAAGACAAATTCCATAATTGTTGCTTTATTTTAGTGGAGTCCTATTGTACTGTCTGCTCTTACTGATAGAAATTATTGTTTGCAATACCATTATGTTGAATTTAAGAAAAGAGTGTATTTCATAGCATAAAAGCATTCTGTTTTAAAATAATTTTAAGTTGAAAAAAACACATCTGCTTCAGGTGTACTAATAATCAGAACAAAAGGGACTGGCCAAGGAGCTGTTTATCAAGAAACATAAAAGCATTTTTTACCTTCCTTAGTAAAGTGGAGTGTCCTGTGATATCCTGGAAAAACACAGAAAAAAACCTGTTAACCTGTTCTCCCTTTACAAGTGTTGACACTCAGAGATGTTGTAGAATATTTTCCAAGTTCATTAGAGAAGATTCAGGTCTCTAAATTTGGGTTTTTTTAAATTCTATAGGGAGTTGCTTACCCTTGAATTTAGGAATATAGATGAAGTTTCTAAATATTTTGTTCAAAAGAATGAGTGTAAGCCAGGAAGCAAGTCTGCAGAAAACGAAAAACAGACACAACACACCAGACTCCCAGGGTTAAGACTTAAAAATTACAATAATGTTTCATTGAAATTGATGTCGACGTTTAGATAAAGACATTTATAAATATGCTGTTAGAAGTGTGTTAAGCCTGCACACATCAGCACTCTCTAATGTTCATATGTAACAAAAACAATGAGCAGAGCTGAGTAGGGTCGAATATTCCCTTCTTTTTTTTTGGAACATTTTCAGGTACGACTACTTTTGGAGAAGCAGAGACAAACTCCCCCACCCCCAATATTACAGCTGTTTTATTCGTTATTACTTCATTTAATGCATGTGCAATGAGTTGAAGTGTAACCTTCCACAGATGGTGGCTCAGCCCACAGTACACAAATGCTGAAGGGCAAGCTCTGTCTTTAATTAAATTTGCTTAACATTAGCTGTATGGTTTTCAGTTCCCAAATAATAATTGTTCAGTCTGAAATTTTCTCCAGACACTTTCAGTTTTGGAAATCCTCCTTCAGGTTGCGGGATTTTGTTTGGGCAGAAAGAGGAGGAGGAGAAAGAAAATGAAGTATATCCACATTATGATACAGTTCTGTGCATCAAATGAAACAGACGTGTCGTGAACTGTTAGTTAGATATAGACATAGAGCTGGCTGTGGGTATGAAAAATACAGTCACAGCAGAATACAAACATCTGCTAATAAAATTACATGCAGGACTAGAAACTTCTTTAATCAGCATTTAATTCTTAGTCTTTTGTTATTGATAGGTCTTCATCTTGGGAAGGGCATAAGTTCAAGGCTTAACATAGAAGTAATACAGATCAATGGATTAGCCCTTCTGGAGAGGGACTAATTATTTTAATTAGAATATTCTAATTAGGCAGGTTTGAACTGATGATTAAAGAATCTTGCATGCCTGGAATTTTAATGCAGTTATTGTTGAGTAAACATGATAATATATGTAGAATGTATGGTATCTTGGTTAAAGGGCCAAGATGTTCATTTTTGGAATGCCTGAAAAAATCACAGGAAAGACTTTGGAAAAGATGGTCTGAATTGTGCATGCCAGGTTTTGAGATTATACACTTTTACATAGAAGATCCAGGAATTGTATCCACTATTCTGTTTGTGTGCTACAATTTATTAATAATACAATTTTAATAGAAAATAAGATATTCTATATTAAAAGTAACAATCTAAAATCAAATTATCTTCATCAAATACTCAGTGAAGCATGTGGGTGATCTAATTTCACTCTGTATTGAGGGAAATTATATTTGCAGAGCACTTTCAGAAGTGAGATGCCAACAAACTTTATCTACTCCTAGAGACAAGATTAAATGGGAAACGGGGAGAAGTGAAGATGTAACGTAATTGAATATTTATCATTAAACATCTAAATTAATCTGATAATGACATGATAGTGCTCTTGTTTCTCATATTTTACTCATTGACACCAGCAATCTAAACTAAATAATTGGAAAAGAGATTGTGTGAAAATTTAAATAAATAAAACACCACTTCTTGACACCAGGATAAACATTGACAAATTCACTTATGTTTTTTTCGCCTCCAGGTGCTATGTATTTTATGGTTAGAGACACTGAAAAGAGGGTGTAGATTCAGTAAATGTCCTGAACTTTATAAGTCTGAATCTTTGGCCTCCTACTGCTTTCTCTGCTCCCCACACAGCAGTCTGGCATTTTGCCCACCTGTGACAGTACCCAGGCAATCACAAAGGCATGATAAGTATGCACAGAGAATTTGAATTGCATGTTCTAAAGCAACATTCTTTTAAGGCATCTCTTAGGACAATGTTAAGAACAATGTTAAGAAAACATGTAGAAAATAGTTTTCTGAGCACTAAGAAGTTTTAGGATATTAAGGGTTGCTTTGTTTTCCTTGGACCGCATCACTATATTATACACTGAACAGAATTTTTTACTAAAAAATGTTTGGTAGGATATACTTAAACACAAATAGCTAATGATGGTTAGGCTACTCACCTAAAATATGAGATACCATGGTTCAAATATCTGGAATTTGCAGATCTTCTTATTCCAGTGGATATTTTAAGTCCTGAGCATCTCTCTTCACATACTGCCACATTTTGAAATAAAACATATTTTGAAATTTCTGTATGTATAACATCTATAGATACATATATGGCATACTTTCTTTGTCTGTATTTCCATCACTGAGATTTTCAAACCACAAAAACTGAACACATGAAATCTCATTTAGCGTAGAGTTAGTGAAACACAAGAGGAATGGAGCATTACATCGTTCCTTTACTATTATGTTTTAATAAGAAGTAACTTTAATTAAACACTGCTCTTACAAACTATTTAATTCTAAAAATTGACTTATAAAATCCAACTACTACCACCATGTGATATCTGACCATGAATTTAAAAAGGGAGGAATGTCAGTTTTTCAGCACTTAAAGGACAGCAACAAGGAGGGCAGACTCTCGTCTAGGCTCCCTCTTCCATGTAAGACTGGACCAGATGATTTTTGATGTCCTTTTCAACTTGGGCTGTTTTAAGACAAAAATAGTTTCATTAATTATTAGACTGATATTTCCTTCTGTCACTAAAGTCATGTGTGAATTCAGAAGAGCAGGTTAAACTCCTGTTGAACCACAAAGCATTTTGGATGCTGTTTTACCCAACATATTACCCATTTTCCTGGTCTTGAATGAAACGGGGACCCATAGGCAGGATTAATATCATAGCAATCTGCAGGATGCTGGAAAAACAAAGCTTTCAGATCATTAGTTATCTTTGAGTATTACCAGTATTACCAGTAATTAACGCTAATATAAAGAACCTATTGCACATTTCAATTTTCTTTAGAGTAGCTGGTAGGGATTTAGATTTTGTGTTTTGGTTTTGTGCTGGCAACACTGTTGATAACACAGGAATATGTTTACTACTGCTGAGCAGTGACTACCCAGGGTCAAGGGCTTTTCTGCTCCTCATCCCACCCCACCAGTAAGGAGCTGGGGGTACACAAGAAGCTGTGCGGGGACACAGCCAGGACAGCTGACCCCAAATGACCAATGGGACATGTCACACCATATGGCATCACGCTCAGCATATAAAGCTGAGGTAAAAAGGAAGAAGGGGAGATATTCAGAGTGATGGAATATATCTTCTCAATTCACCATTTTGTGTGACAGGATCCTGCTTTCCTGGGGATGGCTGAACACCTGTCAGTTCATGGGAAGTGATGACTGAATTCTTTGTTTAGCTTGTTCATGCTTTTGCTTTATCTATTGAACAATTTTCATCTCGTCCCACAAGTTTCCTCACTTTTACTCTTTTGATTCTCTCCCCCATCCCATCAGAGGGAACCAGGGAGAAGCTGTCCAGTTACCCATGCCACAGGGTAATGAAAAATAGTTCTAAACAAGTTTTGCCAATTCTGAAATTTTATATTGATAAAGTAATATAAGTATTTCTATTATGCTGTATTGTTTTACCCAAAGCAAATTTGAATATGTTAAAACTATGAATACATTGAATATTTGCAAGGAAATTCTAAAGATGCTTAAAGTTCTGGGACAATTTTTGTATCAGCATGTTTATATGAATTTCACAGAATTACCGAATGTTTAGGGTTGGATCGGACCTCTCTGGATCATCCAGTCCAACCCCTCCTGCCAAGGCAGGGTCACCACGAGCAGATTACCCAGGACCTTGTCCAGTGGGGTTTGAATATCTCCAGAGACAGAGATTCCACAACATCCCAGGGCAGCCTGTTCCAGTGCTCTGCCATTCTCAATGTAAAGAAGTCGTTCCTCACGTTGAGGTGGAACTTCCTGTGGTTTAGTTTAGAGCCATGGCTCTTTGTCCTGTTGCTGGGCAACAGTAAAAACCTGGCACCATCCTCTTGGTACCTGACTTTGAGATATTTATATACATTAATGAGATCCTCCCTCAGTCTTCTCTGAAATAAACAGGCGCAGCTCCTGCAGTCTCTCCTCACAAGAAAGATACTTTAGTCACTTCTGTGGCCCTCCACTGGACTTAGTTTTTCTTTAGCAAAAGCAAGGCACAAAACAGCTGGCAAAATTGGGGCCTTCACTTAGTAAATCTGTCAAAATGGCTGTGCACCCTAGAGGGTACTTTTAGATATACAGACTCGTGTCAATACAGACCAGAAGTTTTCAGTCAGCAGAATAGGTTAGATTTCTACAATACAATTTAGGGTGACATCAAGGGTGTTCTATTAGAAACAAAAAGAAAATAGCATATTATTTTACACAACAACAACCAAAAAAAACCACAAATGAGCAGGGGGAAAAAACATCCACACAAGTTCCCTAAACATAACCAGAATTATCATCATAGGCATACATTCATTCCTAAACTGGCATTCGGTGTCACAAGTAGAATTTATCTAGAGACAGAGGAATTCTATAGGCATAAAAATACTGGAAAATGAAGTCCCATAGGAGACACAGTATCTCATCAGAAAACAAGAAGAATACACACAAAATTTCGCATGTCATTATCCCGTACCGCTGAGGACAGCTAGCAATTTAACAAGACAACACTAATGCAACTGCAGCACAAATGCGCATCTTATATTATGTTTTCAGAGCTTAAAACTGAAGAGAATTCTATATCTACATCTTAAGTGTACCTTAAAATAAACTCCCATAAGAAGGAGTCTTATCTCTGCATACAGTTTAATCAAAAATTGTGTAGCAGTTAAGACCACTGAAATTTCAAGTTTAATCTCACACAAAATATGCACCCAGATTCTCCTCTACTTTAGGGAGAAAATCCTATTCATGAACTGGAATCTGAAGTATTTATTCCAGTTATTCTCAGCTTTTACTCAGGCAATATTTCAGCTGCAGGTGAAGGATATGACAACTTCCTAAATGTGTTCATGTACTAGAGGAAGAATTAGTGGAATTATGCACAAAATATTAAATGTTTGGGCCCTATTTTGGAGGGAGGACTAGTTGAAAATGGAGAGGGACACAACGGGGAGTGGAAAGAAAGAATAAACTCAGCATATTTTATGTGGTTTTCATTGTGATAACAATAATTTTAACTTGAATTTCTTTTCCCAGATATTTTAACTACTAGGTAATTACCTCAGAATTTTATGGATTTTGATCTGCAATTTCTCCCTGTACACTTAATAATTTTCATGGAATGGTAGTTTTTATTCAAGTGAGACATCCACTGAGAATTGACTTAATAAGTAGATATTTCGACCTCCATTTCTTTTATTTCTCTCCAGATGAATGTGGCAAATAAAATCTAAATTCAGTGCAAAAAAAACCAAACCAAACCAAAACAAAAAAACCCACAAAAACCAAAAAACCCCAAAAAACCCCAAACAAATTCATTAAGTAAAGTCATAAACTGGAAGAAAAACCAGCATCATCTTCACATCCTTAAAGCATCAATCTGTCAGCAAGTATCTATCAGATAGTTATCTCAGAATTGCTTGCATTTTTAAAAATAATACAAATATCACCTTTTAAAAATATATTTGTATAGCAAGCAGGAGAGGAATGAATCCAAGAATAGAACAAATTATAGCACTTTGTATTAATAGAGCAATTATTTATTGCTCATTAAAAAGCTATTAGTAAAATATTGTTATTTATGATAAGCAATAAACAGCATGCTGCTAAACAGTTGGCAATAGAAATTAGAAAGTAATAATATCTATTAGTTGGAAAGTTAATTTATCTAAAAATTGTTTTCTTGAAATGTTTAGCAGTATTTTTGTTTGCTTTTAGAGCGATGACAGTTAAAATATTTTTATTAATCTGCTCTTTATGAAAATTACAGCATTTGCATGTACTCTGCTTCTGCTCATAACTCATGTCTTAGCTCTCCTTATCTGTCACTTACATATGCATGTTGTTTTAAACTCCTAAACAAGTGAGCATTTTGATTATTATGCTACATCCATCTAATCTCAGATGTGGGTCTCCAGTTAGTAATGCTGCAGAAATGTTTTCCCTACTAGTAAATAAATCTTAATAAGTGCATTGTGCTAATGAATCATTTATACTTATGCACCTTTTGAGAAGTGCAAAAGTTTCCAAATTTTGATTTGTATGTAAATATTCAATATTGAGCTTTGCAGTATTTTCCATTGGGTTTTTGGGGTTTTTTTACTTTTTTTTTTTTTTCTTTTTTTCTTTTTTCTTCTTTTTTTTTCTTTTACTTTTTTTCCCCTTTTTTTCTTCTTTCTTTTTTTTTTTTTCCTTTATAGAATAAAAATTTTACTGCCTAGTTTTTTTAGAACCTCCACATCCATTTCATTATAGTGTACAGGTTACGGAACATTATCATAGAAATGTTTTATGAAGATTTAAATGTGTTAAATTGATTTAAAATCACTGCAGCTGGCTAAATCATAACCTCATTTTGTCATTTCTTTTTATTAACAGTAGATTTAAACATACAGATTAGCCAAGAATAAGATCGGCATGGAATTTTTAAAATAAAATAAAAATGCCAAAAAACCTTGTTAATGTAAGTATTAAGATTTACCACCTAGAATTATGCCTCCATCTTGCTTCTAACTGCAGTAGCTTTGACTTGGTTAATTATCTTCCTTCTAGACTCATACGTAACCATTAGGAAGATCATGAAGCCAGGCAATTCCTGCATAAGTTCTTTAAGAAGGAAATTTTTGGTGATGGTTTCAACCTTTTTATAGTTGTTTGGCAGTTCAGGTGTGTGTAGGATGAAGCAGATTTTTAGGTTGTTTTCTTTCCTGCCCAAGAGAGTTGAACCTGCATCGCCTACCTCCCATGAGAGGACCATTACAAACAACCTATATGCACCTCTCTTGTTGGAACTGTTCACTTGCTAAAAAGGAAACCAAGATTAATTGGGCCCAAGGGAAGCACTAGACTGCAGCTTGGTTTTTCATAGAGAGCTATAAAATTTAACTGTAAAAATTTTATTTGATAACCCTAAATTCTAGAGTATCAATTATGTGCTTGCATTAAATTGTTATTAGGTAAAACACATAAAACTGGGAAGAGGACAAGAACTCTCAAAGGAGAGTCTCAAATTAACTATGAACCTCAGCTCCCATGAGCACACTCTGAGTCCCAGGAAACCTGCGGTCCTGACTGTCCAGTAGCGCAGTTTAAACAGGAGGGATGGAAAACAGTCTCATCTCACATCACTTAATACACTGGGATGAAGACTGGTCTAAGCCATCTTAGATAAAAAAATGAAGATAAACCCATGTTTTATACTTTCTGGGCACATTTTAGGACAAGTTGCTTCAAAGTCAAGTATTGGATTAGTCATTTCCTACTACTACTTTATCTTTTCTTTAAGTTGCTTTAGAATCTAATGGATATTCTCTGTGAACAATACGATAACATAAGTGATTTAAGGGGGTATTTCCTAACCTGCTTGGTGTTTTCAATGAAAGCAAAAAAAAATTCCTCTTTTCAGACTACAGAGAAAAATTATCAACTTTCTTGTAATCAGTATTAAATAACATATATTTATTCTTCGTCTCATATGTAGAAGACACTTTTCCTAAGAAGCAACATCTATAACAGGTATTGTATTCTGATACAAAATGGCTTCTTGAGGACACCAGATACAGAGCTCCTGATTCACAGAAATCTGTGCAAATGCTTCTGTGAATTTAGAAATATCTTTTTTTCATGAGTGTATATTTTCAAACAATGTTTCATTCAAATTCAGAACTTCATCTTATGTTTTTTCTTAGGTAGGACAAACCTCAATCTACTCTACTCATAATTAGATGAGAATATTTACTAACTTTGCAAAACTGACATTTCAAAGCTTAAATCTAATCTCAATGGTTTACTGTAAACCAAAGAAAAACATATACTTCAGTATGTTCAAATAGTGATTTGTTTGTCATCCTACCCATAAGAATGAAATTTGTCTTCTGCTTATAAATTTTCAAATAATCAGAAATAAAACTGAAACAAATCAAATATATCTCAGTGTCTTTTAAAAGTGGAGACACATAATCTGCCTCCCCTCCAGGTTCTAACTGTGCAACATGATACAATTTGGAAAGAAAGATCTGATCACTGATTCTTGGCTTCTGTTCTCGCTATTGCTGGCTGCTTCAGAAAGGAGTGTTTTCAGCAGAGAAAAATTGACAGAAATACATAAGCTCTGTTGGCAAGCAAATTCACACTTGGCCTTTACCAGTTGGTGCATCAAGCTGATAGCTGGCCAAAAATACATTACAACAAAGTAAAAATGTACTGATCTTTAAAAGATGAAAAAAGTCCATCAGACATGCCCCCCATCACACACACATATATACAAGAGCGACAGAGGTGCAAATTCAGAGTTGGAAGTCAGACAGAAAGGGAATAAAAGCAGCATGAAAATCAGCCCCATTATTTCTCTCATCTTTGCACTCTCTGTTGTTGCTTCTTCCACTCCAGTCAGAAACAGCTTTCCTCAGTTGTTACCGAGCTCACTTTATCCCCTCAAAGGTCCTTGTTTTCTACATGACCTCGGGCATTAAGGTTTTTTTTGTTTTTCCCTGGAATGCTGTATACAGCCACTGGGAGCTGCAGAAGATATATTAATCACAGCTGTTTCTTATAGCCTGTGGAATAAAAAAACTTATTTGTTTGTTTATTTGTTTATTTGAGACAAACCACTCATTCTGAAGCTTCAGAAAAAATTAAAAAAGAAAAATTTGGCAGATCATGTTCAGCAGCAGTAAGTGTATTGCACAATTATTTCAGAAGTACTAATTATTTCATTATGTAGGAAAATGGTTTCTTGACTTCTATTCCTAGCTCTTACCAGAGATGCCCAAAATCTAGAATTTAGCAAAAAACCTAATTCATTTGCCTTCATGGTACTTAGAATTTTATTAAAATAATCTTGCCCACATTTTTAGGTTGTTTTAAAATTAGAATAATTGATGACTTTTGTTGAAAAAATGTTTGAAGTATAGATATACCTTTTTAATACTTTGAAGAAATCAGTATATATTCAACAGGTGCGAAGACCAAACTTCCAAAATCATTCAAATGCTGATCTCAAGCCATTCTAAATATGCTTCAACTCACCTGTTTTATAATCAGTTAATATACTATTATGTATTATCTATTAATAGACTATTATGTAGGTCTGCCAAGCAGTGTTAATGGACCCCAAAGCCAATTAACAAGCATAATAGGCAATAGAAAGTCCATAACAAGTGAACTGGTTATTCAGCACTTGGGTTAATTTAGGAGGATGAATTTTCATTTAGTATCAAAACAGCACTCCCAAATGTTCTGAAATGTTACAAGATCTCTAAGGCTGTGCTCTTAATATGTTGCTAGAAGAAGAGGATATTAAAGAACTGAAAAGGGTTCAAATCTAGTGAATCAGACTTTGCACAGATTAGGCCTCAATTATAGGTGAAAAGGTGAAGAGAATTAATCTGATTTTAGAAGTTGATGACTTGTCGTATTCACTGCAAATATCTCACATAGGAAAGGTCTAAGTTAAACAAACGTGGACTTCAATTATTAATAACTGATGTTCAGCATGTATAATAACTGGATTTATTTGGCTTCACACCTTAAAAAACCTGGGTTTGACACCAAGAAAAATAGTAAAATGGTAATAAGAAACATGCCTAAAACATTTCAAAGAAAGAGAAAATTACTTTTTTTCTCATCTCACATTATCATACTTCAAGTAGAGATTCAGTAAAGATGCTGAAATTAAATGGTAAACAGCATCCAACATGAAACAACATTCTGGTTTTATCAGAAACTGGAAAGTAAAAATTTTCTGTCTTTGTATTTGAAGAAAAAATAGTTAATACTGAAATTAAGCCTCAAAATTTAATTGCTTTCAAAATAGTTTTTAATCATTGTTCTGAAAACACAGCAGGACTAGTCATCATAAAGTAGTTCATTTGTATATGTGATGCCAAATATTTGGTCAGGACACTTATTTGTTATCTCATTCTATCTGAATGGCTTAAGAGGGAGTCAGAAGCACTTTATTTCTGCACATTGTGCCTCTGTGAATTCTGCATTGCTAACAAGAGGTATTGAATATGCTACGACTGTTGGAGACAGATGCACTTAAATCACCAGCCACACCAGAGGAGGATAAGGTTTCTTTCAGAGTCACTAGAAAGATTTTGAGATTTTCAAAACACTGCTTTCTTCAGGTGAAAAACAAAATAAAAATATTAGGACAATAATTAAGGAAATGAAAATCACTTATCAACTCAGTAGGAAAATCAGCATCTCTAACACTGAAAAACCACAATCCTCTGACTTACTCACATATATCTCCAAAACAGCTGATGTAGGTCATGATATATTTAGTGTTTCAGAAGAAAAAAAAAAAAAAGACCAAAACCTTTCCCAGTACAAAAGGATGTTAGATATCTGAAAGTTAGTTGTATAAATGACAGCTCTTTGCTTTGGCTCCCTTTATAATTAATGATGTGAGATGGATAGTTCCAGAGCATAGTTCATTCCAAATATTTAAAATCAGTAGAGATCTCTCCACTGGCCATGGAAGAAGTATAAAAATTTAGCTTATTTTTGAACAATACACTTTTAAACCTGCAAATATTCGAGAGATGAATTATGTTCTGTAGCACACACGAACAGCAAAGGTGAATTCCTTCCCTGACATTTCAAAATTGATGAGTACAATTTCTTTTTACAGAGTGTAGCAAAATATAATCATATTATTGAAAGTTATTAATTTGCACTAAAGCCTATGATGGTTCAGAAGTAGTATAATTAAAAATAGAAATCATGATCTGAGAAAGACAATCACCAGACACACAATAAGATGTTAATCTGATCTGTATGATAATTCAGTAAATAAGAGCACTGTACTAGCAGGTGTTTGTGTCTTAGACTGGCACAATGCTGCCCTCTTCCTCTGTCCACCTACCCCGTTTTGTGTGGATATTGACTTATGCCATTTACATCCTTTAAAAGTGGAAGAAATAGAAGAAATGAGGTATGAAACCACATCATCAAGCACCATATTTGTAAGAAGGTGATGTAGCTTTGCCATATATGGATGCAGTTAGAGAAACATTTTGTTTTAGGTAATCTAGTAATTAGTGTGTCTGAAGAAGGATTTGCAAAGATAAGGTTTAGAGAAGAAATAATAATACATCAGATAAGACTAGAGAAGAGCACATGCAAGGTGATGTAGGTTTTGCTTTAAATACTTGAGAGGTAAGATAAAAGCACCTTGGATCTGTTAGAAAAATTTCACCCTCAGAATACATTAAAAAAACTGCAAATGGAACGCTGCCTTGGGCACCTTCATATTTAATTTTTATGAGGAATGAATGTATTTCCACGTTCCTATTTTTAAGCCACACTGTGATTTCTTGTCATTTCTATTACACAGATTTTTGGAGAATTAGGCTGAGAAACTGCTGTTCATGCGAACAACCAGTGTCTGTCAGATGCCTGGAGAGCGTTCCCTCATAACAATAGCAAACCTGTGCTGACCTCTGGTGAGACCCAAACTCTCCTGCTTCAGTGCTGAAAGACTGTTCCCAGCTCAAATACACCCTCAGGATTGAGGGTTACCACAGGTGTAACTCTGCCAGTCAGTGGGCAAGAGAGTGGGAGTCCTAAACTTTACCAGAGGGAGATTAATTTGATAACACACAGATTGATTGTAGCAATAAGTCTATTGATCAGCTCCAGTCCTTGAAACGTCGGAGTAGCATGAGGAACATTAGTGTTTGTGATTCAAGGAAAAATGAAAATACCCAAAAGGTCAAATAGAAATAGAGATTGCCTGTCAGTCAGTAATTTCCAACAGCATGAGATATGTGAAGGTGACATCAGGATGGGGAGACTATAATGCTCAGAAGCTCTCCAGCCATTAGCATCTTTCATTACAGAAACTGCAGACATTTCTGCCAGTTCAGTTGTTTGAATGGAATAGACACCAGTGAAAATATTCAAATAGCAAATCAGTTGCTCAGTCCACAGCATATGAGAATCAAGTACATTAAGTAAATAGCTCCAAGTATTCAGACAAAATGTTTAAACTTAATTTAATGTACATTTTGTAAGAACCAGAAGTAAGAAATATGAAAAAAAAAATGGTTCACTTATTCGCCTAAAGATGATATAAAGCTTTGGAATGTCCTATTTATAAGAATGTATTCTAGTCTATATTATTTATAGATTTTGGGAAGATTTGCATTATTATAGTGTTAGATCTTTAATAGTTATGGTTATCTGTAGGTTACTAAAAAAGTAGGAAAATGTAAAACTTTTCTTTCTTAAATAGCATGTGTTTATCAGAATCACATGGTACATCAAAAATGTCAGCTTCATTTACTGTAAATAATCAAAGCAAACCTGAAATATATTTCACCCAAACACTTGCCTTGTGGATGCCAGGTCCTTATCACCAATCATTTTATTCTTACAAATCTATTCTTTATTGGCCATGCCTCATGCTGAGCAGATTTTGAAATATATGGGGTGGGTTATTGCCAGAAACAGGTTAACAGATTCTCTGACTTCTATCAGTGTTGCACTGAAGCTCCAGATATCAAGTTGGGCTGAAGTCAAAAGAGAATGTTTCTGGGATGATGCCTGAGTAATTTAGGAGAGAACTTCTTGTTTATTGAGAGAATTAAAAAAGCTCATGTTCTAAGTTAGAGGATGTTGGTGCTCAGGGCCTTTCTGCAGATTCACTTGGAAAGCCAAACATAAGAAAAGAGACTAATAAATGAAAGTTATGACACATTCATATTTAAGACCATGTAATGGAAATAATAATAAAAAAAGTAATAATCACAAAACCATTCATGGTAAAATTTGCTATGGGAAACTGATTCTGAAAAAGACTCACAGATAAAGATAAATATCTATCAGTGCTCAGTGCTAAACTGTGCCCAAAATAAAAAATTGTATCCTTGAATAACCAAAAAGAACAACACTGAGTAAGATTAAGGGGAACATATAATCTGTCATTTGACATCTTTTGACTAGTACTGTAACAATGTTGTTAATAAATCAGAGTGAATATTGATAATGTGAAGAGAACCTTGCAGTAAAAGAAGCTCAAGGAGGTACTGTAGCATCCTAAAAAGAACATAAATTAGGAAATGAAAAGTTAGAGAGGGCTTCATGGTTTGGTGGCTATCAACAGGTTATCTTAGCTGTGCAGAGGTTCTTACTTAATGTAGATTGATTAGTACAGACTATATCAAAACACCCCTTGTTTAAAGTGCAAATTAGCTATTAGAAAAGTTGGCTGCTGTTATGGTGAGTTTTTTGTAATTGTGCATTTTTTTATTCTATATTGCTTTCTAAAAGAAACTCCAAACAGGAATCCATTTAGATTCATCAAAAGATGAATCAAAAGTAAAAGAAAAATAAAGTGCATTACTTTGCATAGACCACATCTCCATTGATTAAAGCATTTAAAAATGAAACAAGTTCTAAGGTAGTGCCTATCTTTATTTACATCTCAGCAAAAGTACTCTATATCTGCCTGTTTCCCTGAAGTCTCCATATTCTCACTAACAGTAAACAACTGTGTCATAGAATCATAGAATATCTTGATTTGGAAGGGATCCACAAGGATCAACAAAGTCCAGCTCCTGGCCCTGCAGAGGACATCCCCAAGAATCCATCACGTGCGTATGTATCCATCTCTACCTCCAGCAGAAATGACTGAAAAGGAAACAATCCTGTACCATGCAAGCAGAAGGAGAATCTGCTCCTCAGTTCTGTACCTGTTGTATCTTTCTCTGAAAGCACCTTTTGCTTTACAGACTTTTATTATGAAGAGCTTGCCAAAAAGCATGTTAGACAAACTAGAGAAAGATTTGACAGGAGAACCAGTTAATGAAAGGTTGCAACATCCGGTGGCACAAATATGATATGAACCAAGTGGATTTCTTTTCTACTGCCTTTTATAGGTCCTTTCTAGAGGTTAGAAAAAGTTACTCTCAGAAAAGTGAGCTTTTATTTTATTCTTCTGCCTCTAGGCACTCTAGAGCACATTCAGTTATCACAGTTGTTCTCCAGCCTTGTTTCTCCATGTCTCTACAGGACTGTAGGCCTATTCAGAACGAGATCACATCCTATGCCCACTACAGATTTTCACTGCACATGTGCTCAACTTTAAAGTTATCCAAACCCCACATATTTTCACCTTTCTGACCATTTTTACAATATTGACAAAGTGTTACTCCCTTAGTAATGGATACAGTATTGATCCTGACTGGAAGACATATTTGAGAGCTGGAGATCCACATAAAATCTAACCTGAGCAAGGGTAGGTCTGTGCTGGGCTGCACATGCAGGATGGCTTTCAGGCCTGTGGTGTGTGGCACAAATCACTTGGCTGCAGAATAACCTCAGTCAGCTCGCTGTAAGAGAGGAACCAGAAGGCAGCTCCCATGTGGTACCTGCCACGGCCTTACCTTTATTTTAAAGCGCAACAAGAAGTTCTCGTAAGAACATCATTTAGGAACAGATTTCTTGTAAGGTAATTGTATAGTAGCTCATGTAACCACAAGAGACAGCTTTACTCCATGGACAGCATGCACTTTGTGCAGCACACCTTAGGAAAATCCATCCAGGATGTGCCTGATACTGCACAAAAGGGAGATGCTTATCCTTTGGAGTAATACAACATTTGCTCACTATCTTTATTACTCTTCTAATTCTTTTTTTATTGAAGGAGTAATTTTCTTAAAGCATTTGTTGCCAGGCCTCTCTTATTGAAATCTGGAGATAAGTCTGTATTGTCTCCCACTCCTCCTCACAGTGCCTCCCTTCCCTGCTACAGTACAGACAAGCATTAGTGAAATAGGACATGTGGGTTATAGGCCTCTCCTCAAAGTGGGAATTACCAGAAGGCAATCTAATGGATGAAAGAAATGAATGAAACAAACCTTTCAGTTTCTTATGTGTTTCTTATATGTTTCTTAAGTAACTGTTTCTTATTTTTCACTTAAAGTTTTTGCTGTTGAACGTGTACACAGTGCATATGGCACAGTTGATTCTCAGATGGGTCAGGGAATTCTTTCATTTTACATTATGAAAATGTTCCATTTTTGTGTCCCTCCCCTCCCCCCCCCCCCCAAAAAAAAAAAAAGAGAATAAATAAGTATCTATTGCTAGGTTGTCTAAAAAAGCCTCTCCTAAAACAGTGAGGGTAACTAAACTCTAGAGGAACTACATGAATAGCAATGCTTTGAGACACCTCTGAGACATGGATTACCTTCACACTTCTTTCAGTAGTATAATAGTGTCATAACAGAAAGGAATTTCAGTGTCGTCTGCGCTTTCTCATATCCGAGGTTGGGTGGTTTGTGGGAGTAGTGTGAAGGGATTATTTACCTAATACAGGAAGGATACACTCAAGGACACTAACGAGCTCTACCCTGTTTCAGGAATTTGCTTTCCTGAATAATTTAGACTACAGATTTAAAACATCAGGCCCTAGCAGCAGAAATCCATAAAACTGCACATGTAAATATACAATTCCTCCCACTGTAATGTAATTGTTGAATGGAACACACATTATCTCTAGTGTACTATTATTATGTGCTTGGGTTAAAGCTGAAGAAAATAAGTAATCCCATTTTTTAACAATATATTTACCAAATTCAGCATCCTGTATTAAGAAACAAATGAACAAACAACTCTCCCTGCCCTTAAACTTTCACAGTTGTCAAGAGCACATGTCTACTCATTCCTCTGCTGCATGGCATTGATTCCTCACCTCCAAACACATTTAATTATAGAAATGGTAAACCAAAATATATGTCATGTTCTTCCTGATGTCCAACAGAAACAATTTCCTTGTGATTATTAGAGTTCACCTACTTAGTGATCGAACACTTGTTAGATTTTCCTGAATTATTCTTTTTTCATGAACAAGGTTTTTTGTTTCTATACCAAATTCTTGTAAGGTTTTGGTTTTTTTTTTTAAAGAACAGAGGGAAAAATATTTTGTTCTTCCCACCTATTTATTTAAGCAAATCATGTCTCCTGGACTAATTTCTATTAGAATTATGTTAATGGATGTAAGTTCCTAATATTTATACAATCTCCAGAAAGGAAAAAGTCAGTTGTTTTTAAGTATTATTACAGTTGGAAGACACTATCTTTTTCTCCACCAAGTGAGGCTTTTGGGAAATAATTGAACTTTCACCATGATATAAAATAGTACCTTAGGGTTTCAAACATCAGTCTTGCAGAGCTGTATGTATATCTAATTTTTCTGTATCTAGTCATCCTATTGAGTGGGTTAGATAACTTCAAAGAGGTTACAGTATCTTTTGAAGTCCAATGGTGAGCAATGGGAATAAAGGAATTCTTGGTTTGCGCATACCTTTTCTTTTTCTTTTTTAATATATGACTCTTGGAAGACACCTAAAGCATGTAAGTTAAGCCCATAATTTTTGAGCAGTTAGGAATAAAAATATATTGATACACAATACCACAAACTTACAAAACAGAGACACAGAAACACATCTGGTATTCACTAAGCCTCTTGGCATGTGCCAGTGATTTTGCAATCAGGCATGGAAACAGCCAAGCTCATGAAGCCTGCATTTTTAGAACTATAGCAGTTGTCCTATAAATTATTCTGCATCTAGATCTGCATAAATAGCAAAGACAGATGCACAACGCTAGTGCCAGTTCTACAAAACATTATTCCAGTCAGCAAGATGCTACAATAAATAGGTTAATCATTTTTAATGTCTTTGATATTCATCATAGCAATATTAATCAAGATTAATTAATTTGGAGTTAATGTGACTTCAGTATAAATTGCCAGTGGTATTTACTTGTAAATGCAGTTTCAGATTCAATCTCTTTCACTCTCAAAACCAACCTTGCTTTCTACACTATTCCATATGAATTATGGACTTCCATGCTAGTGTTGATATTGATGTTTGGTGGTTTTTTCCCCCTTAATAATTGTCATTTTTATTGATAACTGCCAAATTAATGGTCTGTCCAGTGCTTCTCCTTTGATTTTTTTTCCCGACTAACCATTCTAGTAAGAGTTTTTGGACCCAATTGACTAGTCCACTGTTGAAAAGTCACATGAATGATTTTACCTGGAGAAAAATTTACTTTTTTTTTTTTTGTCTCAAATACTAACCAGATAAATAAAGCTCCTCATGCATAATTTGGAAGAACTAGAAAAAGTCCTTCATTTGAACTGATAGTTGTCTATAAATATTAAATACAAGTTCCTGAGCTTCATTAGTCATATTTGTAATGAAATTAAACCATTAGAACATGGGAATCAGCCACATCAAAAATATAAGTCCTTTCACAGCTAGAATATAAAGTAGAAATAGCTCAAGGCCTTCTGAAGTGCTGTCTATATTGACGATTACAACTACTGGTTCTAGCAAAGAAGAAAGAACAAAAATTACATTAAGAAACCAAAAATCAAACCCAAAACTCCTAAGGTCAGTTCAATACCTTCACAAATTAAGCATTCTTTGTGGCTCTGGATCAATGTTCACTATATTTCCTTAACAAAATACTAAGTTTAACAAAAACTTCTGATACATTATTTTTAAAATCATTTATAGTTAGAACATTTCAGAATCCTGCCACGGTGAGTTCTTTTCAGAGGTTTTCAAATCTCACTCACAACGATCTTGTTTTAGCAGCAGACATCAAATATTACTTTATATACATCTAGATATGTGTGTGTAGCTGTGTGCATGTTATAAATTGTTTTCTTAGCACATTTACCAGTTCATAAGCATGAGGAACAGTTCTGCTCTCTGATAGTGATATTGTAGCATATAGATGTACCTGAACAGGGGGCATCAGATTTTGTCCCAGGTTTTGCAATGCGGTCCACTGAGGGCAAAAGTTCCATTTCAAATTGCCCTTAAAGAAGAAAAAAATAATTATGGCAAAATATTAAATACATTTTATCTAATAAAAATGTAGCAAAAACTTCAAAATGAAGCTAAAGGACTGCTCACAGACTGTGTATGTTGCATACATGTAAAACAAATATTGACTGCTGATGTCTCATTGCCTTCATCTAAAACCAGTTAAACATTAAGTAATTAAAATACAAATTTGCATTAAATTCTAAATGAACAAACATGGGATTAAAGAAAAAGTTGCTCTAATCAATCATTTCTCTCAGAGTAATTAAAATTCTTTTGATTTATGTCAAGTTGTTGCCTAGAGGGAATATCAAACCTCATTAATGGTAGAATTGAAAGTAAAGAGCATAAAAAGATAAAATAATACCTTGTATAATTCACACTATTTTCTTGTCTCCTGAATATTTTCTTGTCTCTTTCTTCATTTGTTTTCATTAACTCACAAGTACCATAGAAGCAATAACTGAAATGGAAGCAGGGTAGAGACATCTTAGGAGGTACATCAAATCTGGAAATGCAAATATCATCCCCTTTGGGCTGTAGCATTTTATTCAGTTCCACAATCACAGCTTTGCAGTTCTGACCAAGGACAGAGGCCAAGACTGCATTCATCAGGAAGCAAGAATATATTGAAGAAGCACATAGGGGCCCAGTGAGATTAGAAGAGTGGGAAGCAAAAAGCAGAGGAGAATGCATTTTCCAAGAGCCATCGGCATTTGCGTGTGGAATACATCAATATGAATACATTGTACGAACAAGTAGAAAACATTCATTGAGTTCACAGGGATCTCTGTTCAGTGTTCAAGCATTTTCTAATTCGTAGATGGGTATAACCAGAGATATCTCATTTGGTACAGCCAGGTCAGGTGATCTATCACACAGCACATTCTAATGACTACGCCAAAGTTCTGCACATCTGTGAAGGTGTTACTGAAAGCAGAATAACATTAAATATCCCGAGGAGTACTAACTGGCACTTTTCTAGGTGTTTTAATAAGTTATGAAATGAATTCGTAAGCTAAAGGGAACCCTGCTACCATGTTTTTTGGGTTTTTTTTGAGAAGTCTAAAAGGAAAGAAAAAACCCAAATAAAAAAACCCCAAACAATCATCACCTTTCCAGTAAACAAACAGTACTTTTTTCTATTTGTACAGTTGATGCAAGGACCATTGATTACTTATCAAAAAAACAGGCTAATTTGTTGAAGACTGTGAAGAAAATCATTACAGGGCTTGAAGTATTAGGAGAGTCCCCTTGAAAAGCACCATTTAAAAACAGAGCCATTCAGCTGAGGTTTTATAGATTTTCAGTTTATCTGGTAGTTTGAGCAATAGGCTTTGAAAAGTCACTGCTATCACATGGAATATGATTTAATTTTATAAAACTACAACTAATATGTGCTGTTCATTTCATGTTGCCCTTACATCTGCCTTCTAGATTTTTTACTGCTCTTTGTTACTTCTTGAACTCTGGTTTATAACGTCATATAAAGCCTTATATGGCATTATAAACCATATAATTATCATTATTAATCTATAGGGAATTACAGACCATAACTACTGTTAAGAGATGTCTAGAGAATAAACACTTCAAATTTTAGTGGTTAAAAATACGAATTGAATTGCTACTCATTACACAGATCAAAAACTAAGAAGAAATTTCATAGAGTCTTTTGTCATTTAACTTCTATTAAAACTGCTTTCAGCAAAGGTTTATCATACACATCTACATCTCGCATATAAGTACAACCATATACTTTTATTAAATTCAAATTTTATTTCTCATCTAAGTTTTAACATTGTTTCTTTAAAGAACTCAAGACAAACAGAGATCCCCAAAACCACCAACACTGCCTGCAATACTAAAAAAAGAAACCAAACAAAAACTAAAACTAAAATGAACATAAAACCCCACTGTTGCTATTTTTAAATTGACATGTATGTATTTGCATGCATTTCTTAAAAAAGAAATACTGCTCTGGTTTAGCAGAACAATCTGTGGTAAGTAATCAGAGTGATGAATTTACACTGTGAAATAAGCAAAAATAATTGTTGTTTGCAAGGTCACGTATTCAAAGCAGAGGTTGACTTTTGATCCCTTTGACAGTCAAGACGCACTATGTTCTTTGCTTAAAAGTACCCAACTTCACTTTCTTCCGGCTTCAAGAGAGAGGGAAAATAAATAACAGGGAAAGGGGGGAGAAGAAATAAGGAAAACAAATGAAAATATTTATTTTTACTTGTTTAATTTATATTCTGCTCCAGTTATCGGCGCAGCTATTTTTTCTGCTTCAGAATCTCAGTAACAAGGGGGAATTTTTCCAAAAAGAGGGCCACAGTTAGAAAACAGCATCTCTACCCATCGATATATTTGAGTGAGTGGTCTGGGTTATGGCATTCATGTTGAACTAAAGCATACTTCAGTAATAATGCATGACAGCCTGCTTGTTTCACAAACCTGTCATATAACAGGAATATTTTCTTTCTCAGATCCCAGGCTTCCTAAATCTCAGATTTCTGCCATGATAAATGAACACATACTGTATCTGAGACACAGATTTGCTCCTGCACCAGAAAAAAAAACCAATAAAACACAAAAAGCCCCTACCAGTTTTAGGTCCCCCAGCTTGGAAATTTCTCATGGTGTGCTTCAGTTCCTCATATATCAATGAAGTAGCAGAACAATCGCAAACTATCAATATCTAAATGTCTCAAATATACCTAAGGCTGGAGCAGGTATTTTGTAACCATGACTGAGCACCTCACTGCTAGACAACTCTACAGTGAATTGGCTTAGGCTGTGTAAGCTGGAGTAAATCATAGAACTGTTTTGATTTACAATATAGGGACAACCACATAGACTGCTCATAAAGGCGCCTTTGTTTCTTCTCCTGACTTCATCAGAACTTGCCTGCTCAAAGACACAGTCTAAAGAACTGACCTCAAATTTCATTAGCAATAAATAAACGTATTATAAAACCCCTAAAACAACAGCAAAATTACAAACAAACAAAAAATTCACCATTCACAAACAAGAAACCCACCAACCTATGCAAAATATATTAAGCAGAAAACTGCTTATAGTAAAGGTGTAAAATTTTCATGCTGTAATTTTTGAGGATGGCATGAGTTTGAAAGAGAAGGCAATGTTCTTCCCTTATTTGAGTTTTGTGATGTAAAGCAAAGAAACCCCATAGGTCTGAACATTAGGTTCCTTTAGATAGACTGTCACTGCCAAATTCTTTCTTGCTAAAGATCATTGGAGAATTTTATGCCCATAGAGAAAGTGAGATTTCCCAGCAGAAATAATTAGAGTCTGATGTAGTCATTGTTTTGGTCTGCTAGTTTGTAGACTACATTTAGTACCTCAAAGTAAATAGCAGGTACAATTGTTTTTCAGTGGAATAAGAAAGGCCATCCCCTCAGGTACTGCATTTCTGATGATCCATGAAAAAGCTTTGTAATGAGCTGACAATTGACATTGATTATCATTTAAAGGCAGTGAAAACGTACAAAATGTGCTGCAAAGTTTTCACTGTTAAGTGACACCCGCAACAGTGAGGAGCAGAATTTGTGCTTCCCTGAAAGAGAGAGATGAATTTCAGACACCACAGGTCCCTATTGCTTTCTGTCCAGAGGCAGTGGCATTATGTGAAAGTTTGGGAAAGAAAAAGTTGGTTTTTTTCTTTTCGTTTCAGAAGCATGATGAAATCACTACCTTGTATTCAGTGGCTGAGACGTCAGGTTACAAATTCACCGGTAGACAGCGGTATTTCTGGGCTACTCGTTGGCAGGATGCTGACCATTGATTGCATTCTTTGTTCTCAGTCATTCAGTGGAGTCTTTGCTAGAGCAGCCCACACCTCACTGTCACACTCTGACCCTGGAGATTGCTGACATTCTAAATACAGACTGACACCTGTTGTTTTCAGGAGACTTGATGGTAAAAATTGATGAAAAGTTGTTTTGGGGAGATCAGACTTACTTTTTGCAATTTGAAGTTGAGCAGCTTCATCAGCCTGCCATTACAGAGCAGTGCCATCACTTTCATTGCCCTATTAGCTGCCCTGCAGTTCCTTGTGTCAGTAGTACAGTGGAGAGCTGTGATGGTTTCTCCTTCATCCAGCTTTTACTCAGTATCAACTTCCAGCCCCGGAAAGAAGATCTAAAGGAGAGAGCAGTTCAGCTGCCTGAACTAGCATTTCCCTTTGTTCTGTATCTGAGATTCAAAACAAGAATTACAAATAATAGGCAATATGGTGGGGTGGTGGGATACCACATCTGAATCTCAAGAGGTAGGAAAGTAAAATTAGATCCTAATAAGTGATACAACTAGCTCATTTGGGAAAACAACACTTTCTGTAAGCTGTCACCATATTAAAACTGCATTTTTAAGCTACAGTATCTGTGTTTTTCTAGCTGGTTGAGTATTCTTCTTCTGTCACCCAAAAAAAAGTTGCCCTGGAAGCACCTCTATGGAAGGCAATTTCACTGGTAAGGGAAGTTACTTTCCATAATAGTGTATCACAGTTATGTCTAATGAATTACTGTCACTCACTTGAAGGGCAGGGAGGGTGAAAGGTAACAAGGTTGAGCAGAGGAAACAGTAACTTAAAATGCAGTACATTTTAAATAAAATAAGATACTACAGAGAAACTGTGCCTTCTAACACAGAAGCATCAACAGGCCAAAAAGTTAACAAGGTATACCAAGTAGGACCAGAAAAATGTTGTATTTTCAAGTCTTGCATTTTCCCCCTCTTTTTATCTTTCTCATTCTTGCATTGAATCACGAAGGGAACTATTAAACATGCAGGAGAAGAGTTCCTATTCATTGACCCCTGAAGTATTTTGTTTGACATTGGTCTTCTGTTTGTATTTTTTTTTGTTTTACAAATGTAAAAGATGTTTGAGCTCAGTCACCTATAACCCCTTTACAAGTGGTTAGAAAAATAATACAGAAAGCAGTATTTCTTGTTCTATACCTACTATTGTTTGTTGTCAAGTTTTTGCTTCAGAAATAGGACAATAATGATGTTGCTTGCAACTAGGATGTCAGGGCAAAACACACATGCACACAGAGCAAAAATTGTGTATGAAATAGCCTAATTTTTTTTCCTTTTTTTTTTTTTTTTTTTTTTTTTTTTTTATAATCAAAAAATGCACCTTTTGTGNNNNTAGATTTTTTTTTTTTTTTTTTTTTTTTTTTTTAATCATGAAACATCAGAGCTTCTATGCAGCATCCACGGTACCTCTGTGAGTGTAGAGAGAGCAGACATGCATTTTAATGATTTAGGCCCTTAACCATATGTGTAAGGTACTTAACTAAATCATAGAGGTTTCATTAAGAAATTATTTCTAGAAAGAAAAAGCGTGCCTGTTATTATTTTTACATTATTAATAGAAGCCATTACAATTTCAACTTTTACACATTTCAGTGGTGCTTTTCAAGTAAAAGACCAGTTTCAAGGCTTTTGCTGTTTACTCCAACTGCCAGCAGGGCTTATGCCTCCCTGCAGCAGCCAAGCCTTGCAATCACCACCATCAGCTCCTTTGGCTGCCACACAGGTCAGCACAGGGATTGATTACAGGGCAAGTTTTTGTGCTCAGCTGAATCCCTCGGGAGTAAAATCAGCGATGCTCAAACCACCTTTACACCATATTGAGAGTCCTCTCAGGTTAATAAAGCAGAAGAATGGAGAGTTTCTGATTCCAACAGGCTAAAATTTCAGGCACCTGCACAGGCTGCAGGATTATGACAGTTTTAGGTATGCATGTAGGTGGAGTTGTAGGCACCTCAAGGAGCTTTCCCAGCATTTGTGAACACAGGATTTTGTGGTGCACCATTCTAGTGGGTTACATTTATGTAATATTTCAGTTGTAAAATGAATGAAAGAAAAATTTTATTTTAGCTTTCCAAATGAATACAATGCAGAATTAGGAATCTGAAATATTAGTCATGAAATACAATAAAGCACTGCTACTGAGTGAATATCCAACAGTTTCAAAATGTAGAAGCAAATCTAAATCAGCCTAAATTCTGTCTCTATATTGATTAGGTTTGAATTTAATTTTAAAAATAAAAGTAGCCAAATAATATCTTGTGTTAGCAGATACCTTTCAATTAAAAATTTTTCTCCTACTGGGCCTTTATTATGAATTTTTTTTATCAAACCTCCCTTCAAGATATACTACTACTTGTTTGCCTGTAGTGGCTTCTCAGTCCTCCTATATTCATAATAGTCAAGACAAATATAATAATAATAATAAAAAAATAAGTTCAAGCTAATGGAAAGTCTTTTCTTTTTTGACTTTGCTGATGTGACAATGTGAATAAAATCTAAACGCAACTGAACCCCCTAAAGCAGGTTTCTTAGATGTATGCAAGTATCTGAGCCCTTCACACTACTCAAGACTATTGATTCTTTTCTCATACCATCTGAAGTGGGACACAGCATTAATGAATATCTAAAATCCCAATATTGTAAGCTACACTCACTAACATTAGGTCAAACTCTAAAGATACATTTTTTAGTTGCCAGGCTATTCCATTCTTTTCTCAATCAAAATGTGATCTCAAATGCTTTACACCTATTGCATCTGTTCTATTAATAAACTGAATTTACATTTTTAATGAGACCTTAATGATATAGAATGTTACATGAATAAAATATGTGAAAATCCTGTGATTTGTGGAGATGTGGATTATTTCCTTAGTTCATAGGAAAACACTGAATTAAAAAGAAAATAATTTCACAGGTACATAGTGTTCAAAAGAGATGATCTTACACTGCAAGAGTGGCTTTATGCTGTAATAAAAGTTCTGTCACACATATGGAGGTGTTCTATATATTACCTCGCCAGAAGTTACATTTTACTGAGAAAATTAGGAAAATTAGAGGTCAAAAGCACTTAAACTTGCATACAGTTAGCTGCAGATGGAATGGTAGGACTGGTTATTTCAAACATTTCTTAACCTTTCCCAGTGCCAAAAATACCCTACTGTTTTTAATCATACACTGTTTGAAGTATACTTACCAGAATTTGTGGAGAATTTATGTACATCATATCATTGTGACTATATACAAGTTCATACAACTCTTCTACTTGATGTGTCTAAGCATTTAGAACATTTCATCCACACAAGAGATTTACTTTCTATCTGGAGAAATCTTTTTTTTTTTTTTGATCACATTTTCATTAATGGTGTTTTCATAAGGGCCAGGAGTACTAACGAAATATATTAAGATTAAAAACAGTATTCAAAGTTCAGCACTTGAAGACACTACAGCTGAAGTATTGTTATGAGATGATGAATTGGAAGTGAAAGAGCCAGAAAAAACATGAGGATATCAGTTAATCAGTGGATGAATATCAAGCTTAATGGAGAAGGTAAATGTAATCCTAGGATGTACTGTGCATTTTCTAGTAAGATATTTTCACCACAGGAAGTTGATAATTACATTGTACAGAGAATTGATAGGAGTTTTTATGTAATACTGCATTCAACTTATATATATACAAACATACAGTATATGCATATATTTAAGAAAAAGGAATTAATCGAGAGAATGCTAAGAAAAGACTCCTAATTATAGTCCTTGCAGTGTTGCTCATTTAAGACATCACTCATTTTATGTTAACCTTGCAAAAGAAAGACAGAAGAAGACTCAACTTTTCTGTATAAATGTCCAGGGGAAAAAAATCTTTCATAATTTGATAAAAAATGCACAAAACCTCTTTACTATAAACTCCTTTTAAATGCAATCTTTTAGTAAAATAGTCATTGGAGTCAGAAAATAGTGACCTGATGGCATTTTATAAACAGATCTATGAGCCAGACACTCTCTTTACACTAGAAAAGACACGGCCTCACTTTACATCACTGAAAAGACAAAACCTTTTGCAATAAAATGATATTAAGTATTTTGCAGAAATTGAATTCAAGATACTTTCCTACTAGACACAAGAAATTCTACTACATCTATTTTCATATGTGCAATCATAACCTTTTTTCTCCTTGTTTTCTGACACTCTAAAAAGAAATATTAAATAATATCTGGAAGAATATGGGATAATGGTGTAGTGACTACATCATTTTTTAAACCCTCTTCCCTCCATATTGCTGTCTGGCCATTTAGGAAAATTAGCAGGTAAAAGGAAACCTTGGTTCACTCTTCCTGAATGCTTATGTGCTGCTAATGAAGGATGAGTCTCAAATGTAAAAATAAAGCCTAAAACCTGTTCTCTTAGTACTTTTTTTCCGTTTTGTGATTTCACTATGAACATTTTAACCACTTTTTACCTCAGAATTTATCAGACATCTGTAATAAAAGGTGCTACAATAATGGAAGTATTTAATTAGTACAGATGTATTTTTTAAGTATTACAGATGACAAAAATAATGTTTTGTTGTTTGTTGCAGATAGCTTCCTAACTTTTTCTAGTACACTTTAATTTAGAATAATAGTCTCTTGAAAGCTTGAATCAGCCTCTGGTAGTTATATTAAAAGCTGTTAGCAATCAATATCTACTTCTAGAAAAAAGTAAACAAATTCTAAGCAGATGAGAAAAGTGCTTGAGCTCATACAGGTATATGTAGGAATGTGGCCACTAATAAATACATCCATGTCTATCTTTGACAAACTAATTCACCTGCCTAAAAAAAACCAGTCAGAACTCAAAACAGACAACATGCAGAACCTTTTCCTATTCTACAGTGGTACTTATTATATTCACAGTTACTTTAGGACATTCTCATGTGATGCAGTGTTACTTTACTAAACCTATTCCAATCTTTTAAACTCAGTCTAAGAAACACAGTCTAAGAAATATGATATGTGATCTCGAGTAGCTGAACCAGCACAAGCAACAATCAAGTTTCTTTCTATACGGACACAAGATGCTTATATATGTTCATATTTAAACATGTACTGCCACCTGTGGTCCAGGCAAGAGTTTTGAACTTACTGTGCCTTTAAAGATGCAGTAATGTTGCTCCATTCCAGTGAACTGAAAAAAAAAAAAAAAAAAAGGGGATAAAAATGGAGTATTAGACCAAATGCAGTTTACACTTTATCTGATACTGCAAGGTTTTGTTTAGAAACCTTTTTTAGTGCTTTGATTCTTATAAACATAAAGCAAACCCACTGAACTTATACCTTTTGAAGTTAGAATTTGTATGTAAGCAAGCAAGGACTAGATATTACACACAGAGCCTTGTCAGAATAACACCTTCATGAAGATTTTTTTTTTTTAACACTTCCTTCATGAATTCTTCATGTGTTTACAACTGAAAGTAATCTTTGAGTAGAAATGGCTTTGCTAAACGATGCAGCATAACCAGGTGCTACTCATTTTCAATGCACAAAATCTTCAGTTGTTCACAGTTGTATATTTAAATCCAGGCTAAAAGCAAATAGCCCAGACCAATCAATGTAGCAGAATAGCTGAAGAGAGTGCAAGAAGTGAAGAACGTCTTACTGCTAGCTCTTGTGAGCAACATTACCTCAAACTTTCACTCATCCATCTTCTGCCACCCAAATCTACCCTAACACTGTAGTGAGCCTGAAATTTGCCTAAACAGATGAGAAGCCTTCACCAGTTCTACACTTTCCAAGTAAAACTCACTGTACCTCACAGCTGTCAGGGTTTTACCTGCATAAGCAGACTCTGCAATCTCTTCTCCCTGCAGGCCTCAGCCTGGGCTAAAAGCTGATATGGTGCAGCTGTGAGACTTTGGAAGATGCTTCTATCAAAAGAACTATTAGGAGTCTTGTCTACATTCTCCCATACTGTCCCTTTGGGAGCTGCATTAAACTCAGGCCTTTGCCCTTGACCCTTATGAAGGCTCATCCTTACCTGTGGCAGCTGTTTGTGCTCAGCCTTGTGCCTGATCTGGGACTTGCTCCATCACTGCAAATCTGTCCCCTGAGCACTGAGGTGTTGGCTGATCTCCAGATCTGCCCTGCCCTTCTTGTCTGGTTCACTGGGGTTGCACTCCTCACCTGGGAAGGCACTGCCCCTGTCTCTCCTGACCCTCGTCCTTGGCTCCCACCTCATTTAGCTTTCCAGAGCAGCCGCTTTTGCTGTTCCCTGGCAAGAGGTTCTTGCATCATAATTTTGAGAGACAAAAAGGAGACCTACAGACAGCTGCAAGTTAAAGCTATGAAAACAATTGCTGTTCTTGCCTGAGTGTTTAAGCAGCAAGCATAAAATAACAGGTTTGTATCTTAAAATCCCATATATACACACAGCTACATTTTTATGACTTAAAGCTAATAACTGACATTTTGAAAGCAAAATTGTCACACTTATGAGTTTTAGCCCAAGAAAATTCTAATGTGCCCAACTGTTTTAGAAAATGAATTAAAACCAATTGCATTAGAACATAAAAACCTTAGAACATAAAAACTTCCATGCCTGAGGTAGACATCTGTCAAGACATTCAGGTATATGGGTTTTTTACCATCTTAGAAAATGAACAATGAAAAAGTGATTTGTTTAAATTCTCAGGCTGAGTTAGATATCAGTAATCTAGAACACTAAACACCCCCAAGAATGGTTATTTAAATTTTACGATCTCTGTAAATATGTTCAGGCATCCTGTGTCAAATGGCTAAACTAACAAGGTGAAATAGTCCTAGAGGGCAAAAGTTAAAATTGTTCAGCTACAACTCTCCCTGCACTTTAAAAGGACCTGAAATAAAGTATTTTGCATGACAATAGCTAATAGAACAGAAACTGACCCCTCCTGTGCATTCTGACTTACTGTGTTGCAAAGTATTCTCATACATGTGCATGAAAACAAATTCCATACAAAACAATTTTAACAATGAATAATAAACTTTTTTGAACTTCTATTTCTTAGTAACAAACATTCAGTCCAGGGTCAGTTCACACTGGATAAAATAAATATTAAGAACAGCTGCTGACATTATCTGAATAGCTCAAACCTCATGATCTGTAAAACTGAGTAAGAAATTCATAAGGTCAGATTTTATTTTATTAATATAAGTCCTTTGGAGAACAATTAGAGGGGCAGAGGAAAATATTAATAATAGAAAAAGTTTAAAACCCACAAAAAACCAAGGAAGGTGGCAGAGCTTGTTAATGGTAGTTGATGCCTATTTTTCATCTTTGTAGCAGAAAAATAGGGCTTAATCTTTTTAAAGTAACTGTTTCATTGAGGCTGGCTGCACATGGGCCTGCTTGTGGAAGGTGGTGAGTGATGCCTTTGTATCACTTGTGTTTTGTCACTTCCCTTTATTTATTAAAACGTCTTTATCTTGCACCACAATTTTTTTCCTCACATTTGCTCTTCCAGTTGTCTTCCCCATCCTGCTGCAGGGAAGTGGGGGAGACGGGTGGGAAGGCGATGATCAAGGGGCTGTTTGATGCCTCAGTGCTGGCTGTGGTCAACTGACAGCCAAGGCAATGCCACAAATAACATTCCTGATTCCTTTCCAGATCACCCCTACTTTAAGTGAAGTGTAATGCCATGAGGAGTCTGTACTGCATTCCTGGGATACAAAGGAAAATGTGTGTACCTTTTTGTACAGATGAAAAAATCCTATTGCTCTTCTTTTCTGTAATGTGAAACCACACTCACTGCCTCAGGCCTTAACAGGAGACTAAGGTTTTGCTTCCAGTAAATAAAATCCTTCTAGCATAGTATGGAATAAAACAAAGGTTATCCTTGAGGTTTAAATGTCAAAAGGAGACCTTGAGAGTACTGGTTGCACATGCCAGTTCTGGCACGAATTTTAGCTTACAGCATAAAGTGTCATTCTGAGCAAGGTTCTAACTAAAACTCTTTCCCTTGCTTCAGCACATGTAAGAAATGATAACACTTATTTCTTCTGTGCTTTCTCAAATAAATCTTTTTGGAGTCTAAGCTCTCTCGCCTGTCTCATGTCATAATATTTTAGCCACTACTATAACACCTCTAAGCCATTGCTATAAGAAGCTTTGTCAGATGACTGCAGGTACCTTGTCTATATAGGAGGAAGAAAATTTTGGTGATTACAGCTCATTTGTAGATCTGAATTTAGCCAGAGCAGCAAACTTTCATGGTGACAAAATTATGCAATTGCACAAACAAGGTTTTACTGCTGATTTGCATTCAATAATAGGTGGAAAGCAGTTCATTCTGATTTCTCAATGCTGCAGGATCTGAAAGCCAGGAGCAGCTCATTGTTATCTTCCAAGGGTAGCAGAGTTAAAAACACAGCGGTTTTTTCAAAGAAAAGTAAATCAGTACTAAAATTTCTTCCACTGAAAATATTTCTTCTGCAATGTTTAGACCCAAAACAGAGTTTGCAATTGTGGTCTCTCACTGAGAATAGTGCAACAATATATTCGTTTCAGAAACTCTGATAAAAAATGGAGCAAAAGGAGGAAAAGTTCACCAGCACTATATTAAATGATGAGTCTAATAAGAATGCCTGCATGGATAAATTGTGTCTAACACGTAGCCAGAACCTGAAAGCTCTATTTGCCTGAATAAATTGTGGAAGCATAGTCCACAATTTTAAGACCAAGGTTAATACTGTTTAGGGAATGAATGATAAAGAAAAGACATATCTGAATAATACAAACTTTTTTCAGTATAAACTGCACCTTATGGTACTTTCATACATTCAAAACTTACTGATTCAAAATAATACTGTTTTAAAAAAGATTTAATGGTCCATGAGAACATAAAAATAAAGTATTCCTTTATAACTCATTTGAGCATTCTTAGAAGAAAAGCTTTCCATGCTCTGTGGGTAGTTTATAAGTCTAGGAGGCCTCTGTCAATGTTTGCCTTGACTTCTGTACATTTCGAGGCAGCTCATTGCATTAGCAAAGGGAGCTTAGACTTTTTTTGTGTCATATCATATAAAAATTATTTTCTTTTCTTTTAAATATTCAAATTCACAACAGAAAAGTGGAAGTTTAGAATTTTGAAGAACAGGCAAGAAAGCATAAATGAACATAATCTTGCCTTGAAATGTAGTAACTTGAATCTGGCTAGATGTGGTGTTTTATTAAAAAATCTTCAAATCATCCTTTCTCTTATAATGTTTTTATAAGAGGTTTTTTGGCTACTCAGAGACATGATATGCTGATAGAGTTCAGATAAAAGAAACTCAAAGGTGCAAACTTCTTCAAGCACTAGAAAAGTTTCTTGCCAAAGCAGCCTTCAGTGCCTGTTAAAACAGAATGTGCAGAAAATGCAGGCAACATGGTAGTTTGTGGTTGTTTGTAATTTATATGACACAGGAATTTGGTACTGAGTGTTAAATCATAAAAAGATATACTTCTATTTTATGTTGTTGCAATGTGGGTGTTCTCTGGGGTTTTTTTTTTGTGGGTTCTTTTGGGGTTTTTGTTTGTGTGCTTGTTAGTTTCTGGGTTTGTTTTTTTTAATTGAAGAAAAAAAGGAAAGAAAAAAAAGGAAAAAAATAAGCCTGTTTTACTTTATTTTGTCAAATTTTAGGGAAATGTTGTTCAAATTCATTGTATGGCTACTACTTTGTGATATTTGTCTTAAATCAGTTCACTTTTTACTCTCTCATAAACTTTACTGATTTGATTCCAAAGGAGCTAAGAGAGAGATTTTTTAGGTTCAGATTATGTATAGATGTGCTAGGTTGTGAAACATTTAAGCTATGCTAGTTTGCTTTTAAGAAGTATTTTAACTATTCTAGCTTGCACAGTCTCTAAGCTCCTGATTTTAGTATTTTAAATTAATGTAGTCTGATCCAAATATTCTTTAATCTTTACAAACCATAAAAAATGAACTGTAGAACTTTTTTAAAAACCAGAACAAAAATGTGATACTCTTTCTTGCATCTAAATTAGAAAATTGTTCTCTGGTTTATCTGTGTGCTGTATTCATTAGTGTAGAGTTCTGAGTTGTTTGTTTATACTGAAAAGCACCTCTGAGAGTTCACAGAACTCTAAGGAGTGAATGCATTGATTGAGACCTTGGAAACTGAAGTTTCTTATTTCCGAGGGGAATGTTGGTTATAGCCATCCTCATATCATGCACCTGAGGGCAGGCAGAAATGTAAGCAAGCCTTAGAATGAGCCACAAAGAGGCATTCAAAAGAATACTTAAGAATTCATAATAACAATTTACTACTTAAGTTTTAAATTTTTCTAACAGAGAATCATATTTTTTTCGCTGCAAACCTCTGCCTTTACATGCAGGTGTTGCAGCCAAAAGCTGTGAGCAAATTAATTTAAAATTTATCCCTAGGAGCACCTTCTCAACTGTTTGAAGTGCTTCTTATCCATTATAACTGGAATGTTCCTCTCTGTTATTGCAGTAGTAATAAAACTTGTAAGGCATTTCATATCTCATGTCTGTAGCTCAACTCGCATTTAACCTTCAGTGTTCTTTGGCTGTGCGTGGAGCAATAGCAGTGAAAACATGCTTCTATTTATCACTGTGTGCTAACCTTAAAGCATAGCATTTAACAGTGCTCCAATAAGCTGCAATTGCAAATGGTGATATTACCATACCAGATTTTCAGTGTGTTTTTCCTAGCTATGTGTAATAGAGATGAGAATGTCTATATGCCAAACCAAACACTGAGGCCAGAAGGGAGTATTAGGTTGTGTTTTTATAATAGACATTGTGTCTATTTGGTTCAGAACATATGCTATGTGTCCTGAATCCATCCAGGCATGCACAGAAAGTGATTGAAAGGTATCTTTATCACTTCTCCTCGTCTCTGTAACCCTGGCAGTTCTGCTTAAATTTACAGTAAAAAACACCAACTAAATCAATAAAACAGAATGAAATGCATTATAAGTGTCTTTCAGTCAGAGTGGATGTGATTCTGCTTGGCACCGGAATATTGATCTTTTAAATAAAGTTAATTATTGTCACAGAATTAATTCAGGAGAAATGAATGCAATCCATAATGTGAGTTTAACACATGCTGCAATTAAAATTGTAGCCCTTTACTCCACCACGTGTCAGCTCCAAAGTTGGGGACGTCTGCTGTCTTATTTGAATAACCACTTATTGTACCAGTTCTCAAATTAATAGGAATGCAAGACTCATGTTTTGATTTTCATGACAGCCAGCAGTCCAACATAATTCTATGGGCTCCTTTCCTTAATCTTTTTATCATAATGCTGTGTGCATTACCCAACATTGTTTCTCCTGGTCTTTCTTGATATATGTAGCTATCTTATTTGTTAAAGTAAAAAGATCATATTACGGAATTATGCCAAAAAAAAGATTAATCAAATAAATATGCAATATGACCCTTAACAGTTCCAAGGAAATTTAGGAAAATCTACAAAAATCGATACAGAGACTTGATTTCCAGTTAAAACTGATTCTCATGTATGCATACAGTAGATAACAGACCATAAAGAGGACAAAACACAGTGGCACTTAGAGTGACTTTTTTGGGAATGACACCATAGATAGCACAGGGGAAAAAGGAAGAAAGATGCTGAACATAACAGTCACTGTAGTCTTTTAAGAAATGAAATATAAATAAATGAGGGTTATTCCAGAGATCTCAGGCAATAGAAAATGCATATATTCTTGTAAATACATCACTGATACTGAATTCACTTTACAGCACTGTCTTGTTTACCTTTTCCCAACAAAATTTAAGAATGCTACAGCTCAGTATTTGGATGAGTTGTAAATAAACAATCTTTTATCTATGTTATTACTCTTTTTAAATGACAGCAAGCAGCTCTTTCTTCCAGCATAGGATTATTCTAATTCTAACATCAAAATTAATCAAACTCCCTTGGTTAATCAAAATTATATACTATCATCCTGATTGCAATCATCTATCAAAGATCATTTCCTCCTGCAGTTTATACAGTACATAATCAGTGCAGACAAATAACAAGTGAAAACACCAGTTGTTAATTGTGTGATAAATAAAACCATGAAGTGGACAGCAATAATCTGGCACTTCCTAGACCGCTCACAAATTCATGTGAGATCATTCCAGAGCCTTATTAACACATGCAAAATTCTTTAGTTGTTTGTTGGTTTGTTTTTTGGCATTTGTTTTATATCAGTATCCTCATATAAAGGTGTGAAACTTCCTGGTTAAGGAAGTTAAAGTCAGAAATACTGGATACAAATTTGCTGAAGATTTCCAGACAAAGTTCATGTTTCTTTGCTGCTGCTTAACTACTGACTCTGATCTTGTCCTTATCTGACTCCATGCTGCATTAGCCAGAACATGTCCTTCAGGTTTGTTATCAGTTAGGAAATAAGCCTGATAGTTTCAACCAGCCAGAGATAGCAGTATTGAGAAGCAGTGCTTTTATTTCAGATTCACTCAAAATATGAACACAGGGAATATAGAAGGAAAATAAGTCATTCAGTAGTGACGCCATGAGTTTTTGGGTTGGTTTTCCATACCTTCTCCAGGTTATATGTGTGATCCAGTTAGAGCCCTGAGCTTTAACTCGCAAAGTTAGAAGGTAATACATTTTCTTTGCACAATATTTTAACTCAAATTGCCTCAGTTTCAACAGTGTATTACAGAAATGCAGCAAGATACTGTAGAATTGTCTAAATATTTAGAATTAGCTGGTAAATGTTTTCAGCATACTATTATAAAATATCTTGTGCTACTTCTTCAAGATTGATGACTAACTTTAGGTGGACTGTAGCCAAGAACTAAAAATCCTCTCAAATCTTTGTCTAAGTTTCTTAGGAGCAAAATAGTTATTGCTCTAATTTTACCCACCAAGAGGCAGAACTAGATAACTTTGTTGTATGCTAATATTTAGCTCACACATCTCTCAGGTGCTTGACTGGTTAACTTGTACATTGCCAGGTGAGTTCAGGTAAAACTAAAGGTCAGTCAAGGTTAAATCAGAAGCAATCATCTAGCTCATAAATCAGAAGAAGGGAAAAAAAGAAAGGTCACAACAGAAGTCTCCCTTTGTTATGAAAGACAGAATGTACTTGAAGAAAATAGCTTTTGAAGGATCATTTCAAAAGTATGAAAAGCCAATAAGGCTTACCTTGGCAATACACATCTGATGTTGGAAAGGCATCATGGAAGTTATAAAATCCTGAGTAGGGATGGCGTGTGCTCAGCCATAAGACTTCTCCAGTTTACATGTGCATAACTTCAGGACATCAACCCTTTAGTCTGATGTAACATACTGGAATGTATCATAAATGTATAATCATGACCCTTTGTTTATGTTTTTTCAGAAGTTTCTTTTCCATGCTCTTCAGATTGCATAATAAAAGAGACTAATAGACTCATTCTCCAACTCAAAGAGAAAAGATATGTGTAACAAGTACATGAAGTATTATCTCAGTCTACACTGAAATTAACAAATAACACAAAAATATCTACACATAATTAAGTATTCAAAGGCTGAACGTGCTAATTTATTTGCTCTTTGTTAAAATTGTTGGGGTTTAATTGATCAATTCCGGTTTTCAAAGGACTTATTAGGCTTGAATATAACAGGTAAGCTTTATGGTTCCTGGAATTTTTGGAGATTTGGCTCTTAGAAACAGGAAACAATGAATGAAGATGTAGATGGTACCATTACATTGAGGATTTGAAAATATTTAAAACACTATAGGCCCAGAAGGATCAACAAATTCAGACTAAAGAAGTTTTAGGAAAAGACAAACCAAGAAGTAGAGAAACACTGACTTTAGAAAAAATCAACAGAAATATCTGCGTCTGATGACTTGAAAGATATTCTTGGAAAAAAAGGACAAGAATTATTCTTGAAGGGATTCCTGATGAAATAAGGAATATAATGGGTAGTGGACAAGAAGTAGCTTGTGGTTTTGAGACACCTATTCTAAACTCCACAGGCAGAATAAGATTGAATTTTCTCTCCTAATTATAACAGAAATAAAACCTGGAGAGGCAGATACAATAGAAATAGATACAAAATAAAATGAAAATTTACTAGTTAGGATTTTGGTCAAAGTTCGATTAAGAAGAAAAGATATTATTTATTATATATTATTATATTGTTATTATTTTGTTAACAGATTTTCATGGTCACTTCACTGGACCTGCATCTGATAGATCCGTATTGGTCTTGGACAATCTAATCTTGTGAATAAATTATGTGGACTAGCAGGCTTGACAGACTAGTTCAAAGAAGTAAAAAAAAGAATTACAAAGCTTAGAGTAAATGCAAAAATGAAATGAAAGTGACAAACATTTTTTATGGTTTTAGGTTTTGGTAGACTATTTTAACTTGCCATCTGGAGATATAACAATATAAAAAGGCTTACATAATATGCAGAAATGTGCTTTAAAGATTCCTGCCTGTGGAAACACTTTTCTTGCTTTGCAACACTTGTTGCTATGCCAGAAAACATTTTCAAGACACAGCACACAAATAGTGACTTGCAGACGAGTGGGTCAAACCCAAGAGGTCATGTCAGTTTAATTTCATGGTAGGAGATGAGAAATTGCTGATGGGTCAGGGAAAATGGGACCTGAGTACTCATATCCATCTGTTCCTTGAGGTATATATAGAGACTTTTTAATCCCATCTGTTTGTGGTAGCCAGAGCACAGGTTGTATGATCAGCACTTAGTAACTGGCTTCTCTTGACACAAGTGTAATTCAAGTTTGGTGTTTTTATTTCATATTTTTGTAACATCAGCAGAATGAATCCAAGCTTTAAAGATATTCTTGACTTTTACTATCCTCATTTAAAATATAGCTGAGCTTAGAAAATATTTTCAAATGCACGCAGACTATAAGGTTGCAAGCAGAATCTGAATGTACTACCCAATGTCTCAGGCCAGTCTAAAGCCTAGTCTCTGATTAAAAAATATGTTTTAGAAATTTTTATATTTTCATTAAAAAAACCAGCAACTTGTGCTGATTTGTAGGCTTATAGGATTGGTCAAATGCAAATAAAGGAGAAATGCATAATAGGGAACTGAACTGGCTGAAAATGATCCAGATCATGGTGCTCTGATGCAACATGCAACATTGTTGAGCAGAAAAATCATCAGTGAGTTTGATTACTGATGAGAATCATAGGGATTAAGAAACAGGATGTGAGTTACCGGTGTTTTAGGAGGGAGGTAGATGGAAAGGAAGAAAGAGAATTCTTTGAGTATTTCCTACTAATTCCCAACATTTTCTTACATTCTATAATTTTTCCCTCTTCATGAATATTACTGTATTTTATTTATAGATATTTTTATCTGAAGGTATTAAATCCCCTTAGAAAGCCAAGCATTTCTTAAAACAACATATTATGTGGATATTTTATATCCATGAAAGATGTGTTGAAATCAAGGGGAAAATCACTGTCTGTCGCTGTCGAGCCAATGTTGAAACAAGAGGCACACGAGAGCAATTGTCAAGAAAAGAGAAGTTATTTATTTAAATGCAGCTTTATATACAAAATGAACGTTCACTTGAATTGGCCACAGCTCTCCACCCCGTGGTGCTTGTTGGTCACAGACATTCCTGCCTGTTCCCGAGAAGCTCTGAACATCTTATCTTTGTTTATCACAAACGGATAGATTTTCTCACGAGAAAAGAGGTTCTGTGCTGTCACAATTGTCATTTTAAATTTTCAAGTTTATGAAAAGTTAAATTCACATGAAAGCACTTAATGGTGAAGTGTAATTTTTTGATACACTAAAAAATTGTAACATTATGCTGTTTATTCAGGAATATTTATTTGAGTCAATGTAAACAGCTTGGTCTCAGTAAACTGCTTAAGACACATAGTGAACTAATGACAGATGAGAAAATAGACCACAGATACCTCAGGCATCCAATTGTTTCCCTGTATTAAATAAAAGCACCTTTCTGCTTGACATAGCAATGAATTTCAAATTTTAAAAGTCCTGGTGCTAGCTTACGATGAGGCATCTAGCGGGTGCAAAACGAGCAGCTTACTTCTATTATTCTAAACTGATTTGGGAAGAAGAAAAAAAGCCAGATTGAACAAGCTGTATGTTCTCATTTACATAACTGTAATCCATTAGAAAACTGTGCCACAGTAAACAAGATGTCTTAAGATAGCAAAGATCTGATTGGATATATAGCACAGAAAATAAAAAATTAATTATAGAAGTCCATGACTTCCTTGCAGATATTATTCATGGGGATAAAGGGGTAAAATACTACATCAAGGAAATGATAAAACAGGATGGGGAGAACAGATTTTATGAGACAAATTTCCCAGGATGTTCTAATAGGTATGAGGGTGAGAGTGACAGAATTCTATCCAATCCTCAGAAAAAGAAGGTATGAAAGTTTGCTAAAGGGATTTCCTTCCTTGTCAATTCTTGTCAAAGCTTGGACAACATCCATCACAATGATGAAATTAAATACACTCCTGACTTTGTAATTAAGCCTGAAACTAAAATACTTTCATGAAGTTTAACATCATAATTTATGAGATTCTAGAACAAGACAACAGCAACCTTAGCTTACTTGGTTACATGTCCACAATAAGAATTTCACGGTCAGAAGAGGAACATGTAGTAATGCTCACTACAATGGGCACCTGGACTCACAGTAGCACCCGGGTACCATTACACACCACATGGACCTCACAAAATAGGAACCCATGTTCCTATTTCTTATCCCTTCTTCTTTGCAGTTTCCTTGCCAAATCTTTTCCCTTTATTTATCTGTCTCTGAAATTTCTAGACCATCACTCTGACAATCTTATGCTCTTCTACCATAGATAATTTCCACTGGAATTCTCACATATAATCAGGCATGATGGGTTCATCCATTATCTCCAAAGGGTCCCTCATTGCTGTTCAAGTGCTTAGCTGCCAAAATCATGACAGAAAAAATGTGGACCTTCTCCACCATAACATGTTCTTTTCGCTGTCACTCAGGCTATGCTCACACCACCACACAGCCTTTCTTTTGCTATCCTACCTCCCATGAGCAGAGAGGGAGCTGCAGAAGCTCTGCTGAGCAGGCTGGGCTTAGAAAACTAGGCAGGCACAGTTTATACTGAGCTTTATGGCTGCCTGTCTTGTTTTCCCTCAAACTGCCTTAATATCCTTTGGCATTTTTCACAACAATGGACTACTCTGTGGTAATATGAGCACCAAGGGTTCATTCAGACAACAAAAGAGCACTTTGCAATAGCTCAGGGTGTATGAACAATGATTCAAGAGCATTATTCCATTGGTTTCTTATGATCAGAGATATAAGAGATGAAGAAGACCCTTTAGGGTATCTTATCATGTTTCAATACCAAAGAGATGGACAGATGTTCCTGGGTCACATTTAGCAACCTTTTCTCTAGTCCAGTTGTATGTATTTCATATGTTTCTCAGGTAGTTAACAGAATCACCATCATGGGAAATTTTTCTTAGTGTTCAGTCTTAAATTTCTTTGCTTAATATCATTCTGCATCTTTACATAATGAGCTTAGTAAGCTATAAAAAGAGAGAGAGAGAGAGAGCACTTGCTGGCCAAGCAGGTTTCTGCAAAACTCTTTCAGCTCCATCAGAGAAGTTGTGCTATTGTTCTTGGCCCTGGTGACATATGCAGTAATTGGGGAATATTTCACTTGCTCTGACAGAATGAATCCAACACTATGTGTGTAATATGAAGGTGATTAGAGCAGAGAAAAAGTTAGCTATCAACAGGACAAAGCAATTTTTTTTCTTTGCATTAATATGAGATCTGCAATTGGTATAAGATTTATTTGTTATTAATAGACTAAGGAGTTCCTATAGGCATTAAGCTGTCCATCTTAAATACGTTTGGTTGAATTTTATTATCAGCAGGACAAATGGCAGTGTACCTAGAGATCTCAAAAATCCAAAACATGGTCTGAACTCCTCCATTTCCCTTCCCTTCCCTCAGCTAATTTTGACACATTTATTTTCCCTCTGATTCTCCTGCAGTTTTCTGCTTATTGTAACCCATTTATAATCTGGCCATAAATTCTTGATATGGGGTACCTGACTCAGGTTTAGACTATCTTTTGGAAGGAAGAACCTAAAGAAAGAACTTTCTCTTTTTCTGTCTCATGCCATCATTCACTACAAATGCATACTGTTCCCATATAAATAGGGAGGTCATGTCCCCATCAATGTATCTTGCCTACTCACTTTCCTTCAAGAAGATTGTTTATTTTGGTTTTTTAACCCATTCATGTAATCATGAACAACAGGTTTGTGTCAGTTATTTGCAGTAAACACTGTTGAAAATTGTTGGAAAAAATCCCGTCCTTTCAACTCCTAAAAGAAACACTAAACTTTTATGCTTGCACCCTTCTCCCTGCAGCTTCTATTTTGGGAAAATGTATTCTTTTTACAAGGTGTTCATGACTAGTCTCCCTCTCCCCTCATCTGTTTTTCAAAGGTAATATCTCTTAATTCATACATCAGAATTTCCATAAATTCAGCATTTTAGTGTTTTTTTCCATATCATTCCAGCTCTATTTTATCTGTTTTGAAAGAACTGCATGCAATACCCTGGATTTTGCTTGTCAGAAGTGCACTTCTGCTGTTAATTTCTCAATTCCTCTGCTAATAATTGCTGATGTTCAGTCTGGGATTTCCTTTTTCTTTCTAAACATCGCTAAATTTTCAGCTGCGAGTGACACATCAAATCATTTTCCTAAGTAAGTAACAAAAACCCAACAACTTAAGTGCTTCACAGGATTGTTTTCATCTGTGTGCCTTATTTTGCACTTTTGGCACTGGATTTCATTTGCCATTTCATTGCCAAGTCAGTCAGTACAAGCCTAACTCATGACAGTTTTGGTTATTGTGAATCATTTTTTGTCATCATCAAACTTTGTCAGATCACTAGTATTCCCTTTTACTGAGCAATATATATTCTAGCACAGATCCAAATAGCATCCCTCTGGTAACTTATCTCAGGGAACAAAGTTCAGTTTGAGCCAAACATATCACAAATTGCTCCTTGTCTTGGTGTTCTGCAATGAAGAGATTCAAAACTGTCTGCATATTCACCAGAAATGGTAGGCAGCACAATTAATGCCAGACACAGAGAAATTAAATTTTAGTAAGAAAATATATGAAGGTATTGAAGGACCTTGTGCCCACATTGCAAGTGCAGCATCTATCTGGTGCTTCAGTGTGTGATTTTGATCTGTGTTCCCCTGAAAGGGAGGCTGATTCAAGCTCACCAGTGGTGTGTCCACATGAACTACTACAGCACTTCATTTGTAGACATAAGGAAAATTTTCATAAAGAATAAATCCTTCTTGGTGCTGTGTTGCTGCCCTTGCTACAAATGCATTAGGAAACATTCTAAAAAGAAAAATGCTCCCTAATAGCAAGAAAGGAAATGGTTGATAGCAAATATTGATTAGCCTTATTTCCTCCTTTGACAAAGTGAAAAGCCTCATGTGTAGAGGAGAAGCAGTAAATAAGAGCAGCTGACTAGACAGCTGCTTTGAAGAAGGAAATTTAGGAGATTTTGTTGTCCATGGGCTGACCACAGTGTTGGGCTTTTTGTGAAAAGAAAACGCATGTGGCCAATTTCAAACAAAGTACAGTTTCTATGATTAGTCACAAAATCTCAACTGGAGTCCCAGTTTTAGAGTAGCACTTGAAGAAGGGTTGGTGAGCACAGAAGAGTAGATGGAGCACAAGTCTTATAAGTACAATGCTCAGGGAGGCATCAAAGGAAGGGGAACTGCTAAGCCTAAGGATGAGAGGACTAAACACAAATGTAATAAGTGCTCTGAGGACTCTTAGCCGAAAGGGGAGCAAGCTGTAGCTCACAGTAAATATGATGAGATTTGCACTAAGTAAGTCTTTAATAGGAGGTTTGGTTGTTCTTTTTTTTTTAATAAGGAATCCAATTCCTGGTAAAAAACACAAACATTGTGATGGGAGAATTTTGCAAGTTATTAGGCAAATATCTAACAAGACAAAAAAAAAATTAATGTGTCTTTGACAAAATAAATGAGCTAGGCTTGTAAACTCTGCTCCAGCCTAGTGCTCTAACTTTGTAATATTGAAGAAGTAGAGGGATTTCTTTCCTTTCTCAAAACCCATATTTAAGCTAACAATTTCCTTAGAGAGACTTACAGAGAAAAATTAATACAGGTGTTCGAAAATTTCAAGTGCTTAATATTCTTAAGCCTTTTAAGGACTATGGGAAAACAACCAAACCAAACCAAACAACAACAAACCCCAACATCAAGCTCCCATACCCAGAAAGTGCTGGTTCAGGTTTCCCAGTATCTTTGTTTCATCCCCGGTGCAGTTTTACAAGTATTTTTAATTTCTTTTCCCTCTCTTCCTTATATACCTGACTCTGGGAAGAGCATTGTGAAATTTCATTATTGATCATTAAAATATACTTAAATCCTTAGAAGGAAGGTACTATAAGAGGTAAAGCATTGCTATTTTTTCGTAATGTGTCATGTAGTTCCTCTTTTTGTACAAAATAACATCATAGCCATTTTGTGTGCTTAAAGGTGTACAGGGCTGCAATGTTTTCTTATTCAGTAAAACAAGGAACTTCAACCCCATTAAAGCTGATCCTTGCCTCAGGTCCTCTGCTGACCAGATTTTGGCAGCACCCCTTGAAATATCTGGCAATCCGTCAGACTGTTACCATTTCAGAAGTACTAATTTTCCTTTTAGATGAGGTGCAGCATTAGTCATGTATTTTCTTTGTTACAGCAGATGTAGAACCCAGCAGCCAAGTGATCAACACACACCCAGGCTTTGCCCTGCTTCAAATGTTTCAGTTATCAAACATATGGTCTGATGTTGGAGTCTTGCTTAAATGTTGTAACTGAAATCAGCTGTGCGAGAACGCTGAAACCAGGGACGACTCCACTCGCTTCTGGAGAGCAGGATTTCACACAGCCACCTGCAAAATGCTTTCTGTGCAGCTGATACAGACATTACTATCGAGCTGCAGATGCTGGCAGAGAGATGTTGTTTTACACAGTGCTCATAATACCCTTCAAATATTTTAAATAACAGAAAAGAATTTACAAGGGGGGAAAAGAGTATCAAAGGTTTTAATGTGGCAGTGAAAATGCTGTTCCAAGGAAATTATAAATCGAGAATCTCAAAATATTTTGAAAAAAATTTTAACTTTCAGAAACCCAGTCAGAAAGTTACCTGGTATACTGCCCACAACTTTTCTGCTATTTAAGAAAAGACTCCTTCACTCCAAAATCTCTTGCAAAGTCCTTGTCTCAGCATATAAAGCAATCCTAAACACACAGTAGTGAATGTGAGGAACTATAAGAAGAACTGATTTCAAAATCCTTGGAGTTTTCCTAAACTGCCATTTTGAAGTAGTAAAAGGGACAGGTGATAAGTGCAAATAATTCTCCAGTAGCAATCTGGGAACTGAATAGAAACAGTTTATCCTTTATTAAGAATAGTTTCCAAGGAGTACAATCTACTTGAATGATGGTTTTCTCTATATAATTGCTAGAGCTGCACATCACTGGCTAATTTCTCTTAGATCCTTTGGACAAAGTACAGAAGACAAGTCATGTCTCAGCTTAATTTGTCAGGAAGTTACCTTATTTTTCTATTTTGTTCTCTGGAATTAATAATGCATTACCCACTTTAGATCACTATTTCCAGATGTTTTTCCAAGCACAGCCAGGTTACATATGCTTGAACACATCTTCTTTAAAGAAATTGCATGTGTAACCTTAAGGCAGTGTAATCCTGAGAGGAAGATTAACCTTTAGTTGCATTTACATTATTTTTGGAGCATGACTAACCTTTTATTTGGAAGTATTAAACAGGAGGAATTGGACTATTTACAGATGGACCAAATCTGCTGATTAAAAGCCAAATTCTGCACTTCCTGGAACTAGTAGGACTTTTGTTAAAGACATAAGTAAAAGATCAGTTATTCCTCTTGTGCTTAAACTTTGATTTTCAGAGACACTAGAGGAATCACAATTTCTATCATTGTCACAAGGAGTGAAGAGACTCACAATCTCTGAAAACAGGGACTCTTTCACTCAGGTAAATTTTTTTCCCTTGTCAGCACACTATGACCAGAACATACATAAAATACATATTTAATATAAAATTATATAGAGAAAAATATTGTAAACATACAATATATAAAGTAATATAATTAAATTCTTATATAACAATATAGATTATATAATATTTTATATATATTATTATATTATGACTAGGATATATCAATGAAAATAGTTTAGATACTTTAGTTGCAACTGGGCGTACTCACAATAACAACACAAAGCCCACAGACACATCTTTGCTCTCTTATTCTCATTTTTTAAATTCAAATTTATCAATCCAAGCAAATTAAAAAAAAAAAAAAAGGTTTTTTTTGGCTCCAAGATTTACAGTGCTGTCAGTAAAAACACAGAAGAGAGACTTGTAAAGCCAAATGCTGCAATAAATACAATTGTATTTGATTACACTTCAGAAATGATGGTTCTGTGAACATTCCTCATTACATCAAATGAGTTGCTCTTTACCTTGCTATAACTAATGGGGATTTATGGCAGAGGACAGAAGCAAGGTAGTCAGTAAATTTTCCTCTGGTGTATATCCATGCTGTTCTTTCCCCATGAAAGATTTGGTGTTTTCTGAGAGATTTTTCAGGTGTGTGGGTTGGGTGCTGATAGTCTCTTCTTGAAACACAATGTAAAATGAATCCATTTCAATTTTTTCTGTGAAAAAGCCGACAGTGGCTATAAAAGAGCTGTTGGTGTCAGATCTTTACTTGGTGAAGTCTTGTGTACTTCAGACAAATTATTATTACAATTATTCCAGTCTGTATATGAAGAAGTAATTTCTTTTTCCTTACATATGCAAAGATCTGCTAATATTCTTCATGTTGGTGATTCAATAAGCAATAAGCTTAATTTTTATCTTCCAAATATTGACTAGAAAGGAACCTGACTTCCCTAGTAATTGATTAGGAAGCAGAAATTGGTAATAAGGAAAGGGATATCCTGTAATCAACTTAGGCTACATTTCTGTATGATATAATACAAAAAATGTAACATATTAGGACAAGAATAGGAAAAGGTCCTGGAATACCATACATGAAAACCTTTCAGAGGGACCCAAAGGAGTTTAACATTACATACACAAGTAATGCACGATTCTAGTCACTTCATGTTTCTGATCTTTTTAACTATACCTTGCCATTTCTCAGGCTTGTCATAGTTAGTGTCTTAGCTAAAACTTGATAGAGTTAATTAATGATCTGGGCACAGATTAACCCTGAAATTGTTTGGTCTAAGGGTTTTTTTGACCACAAGTATAAGATATGATCTCTTCAGAGACAAGTGCTGTCAGAGTGTAATTGGTAATGTAATTTAAAATATTCTATTTACATAATATCTTGGTATTTTGTATGGCTTATCCTTGCCCTATATCTCTGAAGCACCATGAATCACTTCAGCTGCATTCTTTCCAGGGAACAGTGAAATCTACTATGCATAGGTGTACAAGAGGTATCAAGATGATCTGTGTTATTCTTCCAAATGATGTGTTCATGGGCTCTAAAAACTGAATTCAAAGTCTATCACCTTTGAGAAGCATGAGTGAAAGCACCTTGTGTATATTTTTGGTGCCAGATTATGTGTCATGTCTCCCTGTCCTTGCTGTTGGAGAAATTGTGACTGGGTTAGATGAGGAAAAATGCTTATCTTCTACCCAATACTCCATTTATTTAAAATGAACGTATTTAGGGTAACTCAGGATAAAACGACATGTTTAAGTTCTTCTGAGCTGTGAACTAATCCACAATAATTTGCTGTGGCAATGTGATGAATATGAGATTTCCCTTCTGTAGAGGACATCAATATCTGTTCAACAGAAAACAAGCAAAGGATTTTGTTGAAACACTCCAGAGTTCTCTCACAGTATGTAAAAGAAACACACCAGATAAATTTTAATACTACTTCCACTGGTACAACTGGCATCTATTGAATTGGAAAGCTTATTGAAATGTAACGAAGGACCATGCTGCTAATAAGGAACAGTTTATAGTGGTATCAACACATCAAGGTTTCATCTGGGCTTTAATTTTAATGTCTGTTCCAAGGGCTGGAAGTAGAATTAAAGGCAGGTATTTTGCTTCATCTCTTTTTTCCCCCTCCCTTCCTTTTACAGAAGTTTTGAAGATAGCAGAGAGGATGTGTCTGTGTTATAATGCACATCATGTTTGCACGCTTTCCTGTCTTGTCGATTTAGAGGAATCTGTTATCTCAGACAGAGGATTTGGGGATTGTAGATTTAGTGCTATACAGATCATCTAGCTAAACTCTTCATCTTTTCATTGCTATGTTTTAGTAACTTATTACTAACTTTTGTCATAAATTCTGTTAACAACTATGTTTGAAATACTCACTTTGTTGTCAAGTGTGTTGTACCAACATAAACATAAAGGTATGGACTATGTTCTGAATATCAATGTAGTTACAGCACATATTCTGTACATTGGCTCTATGCATTAAAACATTATTATGTTTGTTTTCACGACAAAAACAAGATGTTTTCATGCTTGTTTTCATGATTCTTTACTGTGAGAGTGGTGAGACACTGGAACTGGTTGACCAGAGAAGTTGTGGATATCCCAACCCTGGAAGTGTTCAAGACCAGTCTAGATGGGGTTTTGAGCAACCTGGTCTAGTGAAAGGTGTCCCTGCCCATGGAAGGGGTTGACCTGAATGATATCTAAGGTCTCCTCCAACACAAACCATTCTATGATGATGGAATGTTATTTTTGAATAAGAGCTGGGAGTTTTCAGTCCTTGAGGAAGACAATCATTGCTTTAAGGGGTTAGGTCTTTACACAACCTTGTGAAACTGAAGCTTATAGATGCAAGTTAGGATCCTGTGAATGTACCTTAGTCCAACATGCTTACATTTTAACTGAACATCCCTTTCCGGAAGGAAAGCTAAATGTGATCATGTGGGAAGCACTGCATATGCACTTAATGAGGAGAGTTTAGAACTGGTGTCTGGGAGGTCCTAGGAAAATGTTCCCAAACCAGAATATTTACACAGAAAATCCTCATGACTAACTCTAACTTTTATAAGCTTAGGTAGGAAGAAAAGAGAAGCTTTCAGGTAGAAGAGTAAAGTGGATCTCATCTCAAATATAGAAAAGCTTTGGTTTTGTTTTGTTTAAATCTGCCTTTTAACAATTTATCCTGAATGAAAACAAACTGATTTGTTATCCTCACTCTGGTATTAATTGAGAGCTACTGTAGGAATATCAACAACCTACGTTAGGAGGATCAGGGTCTGGTTTATGACTTGGTAAATGTTCTGCTGTATTATCAAAAGAGGATAACACTAATCTAAGTTCAAATACTGGCCTTCCTTAACAATAACTCAGACATTACACACCACAATTTTCTCAAACCTCATACTTCTGCCACTTCATTTAGACATTAGGATAATGCTGTCTTAGAGGGCTTCTTGTCTGTGTTTTGTTTATTCTGAGACTTTTAATCAATTGGTTAGCAGCCTGAACAGGTGACTAAAATAGTTTGTGTCTGCTAACACTGTTCTAATTAGAAACTAAGGTTTTTCCTCTTCTGTTATTTGATCTAACATCAAAATATCACACTAAATTTTTTGTGCTTTTCATCAGACCTTGTGAATTCCTTGAATGACTGAAGAAAATAAAACATGCAATTATCAGCTATTTTAATGTAATGTAACTCCAAATGGAAGACCTGCAGAGCCCTACTATGTGCAATATCAAGTCTGTGTGTGTGTGTGTGTGTGTGTGTGTGTGTGTGTGTGTGTGTGTGCAAATAAGTAAATAAAAATAAGCAGCAGGCTTGTGGGGGAGGAGGAGAAAGGGATGGAGGAGGAATAAGGTTATTCCTGGCATTTAATGTTAAAGCATATTGTCTAGAAGAATATAAATAAAATTATTTTATTTTCTATGTTTTCAATAATATGTCAAAAGGCTTATCTGCTCACATTTTGGTGAAAAGGGTAATCTAAGCCATAGACTTTAGTTAAGGTCTCATTTCACTGCAGATGATGATACAATATGCAGTGCAGAATGGGATTTTTTGAGGGCTCTGTCAAAAGGTTGCTTTTTATCAATAGGTGTCCTCTATTCCTATTTCAAGATATCAGTCAAAAATTCAGCCTAGATGACTAATTTATGTATGTATATGATGTTATGTTTTATTGTTCTGAGAGTAAACCAACACCACAATACCATTGAGCCTACTCAGATAAGGCCTTTGGTTAAATCCTAACTACAAAGAAGGTTTATTATAATGCTTAAACCCCTACTTTTCACAACAGTCCTAGTGGCATCTTGAAGATAAGAGCTTACATCCTGATTTTAGAATTGAAGAGGAGCTGATAGCTGGCATGCTGCAACTGGCATGATATTTTCAATGTTCAGGGCTAAAGAAATGCTCTTTGAAAAGCTGCATGAATTGGAAACAGAAGACTGACAAGAAAAGTGTAGGGACAGGATTTTGGTAGAAAAAGAATATTCTTATCATTGGTATATTATCTTTGGTGTCCTTTATTAAAAAAAGCATTCTGTTTTCAAGCTGTGTTTTCTTTATAATTTTCTACTTGATAGTCTGCATCCTTAACACAGCACTCTAGAAGAGACTTCATGAATTATAACTAATAAACCTTGGCTTTATACAACTATAACAACTTCAAAGAACTACTGGAAGTTCTGTGGTTGCAGCATAAGGAGAAAGAATTTGTGCATATGTGGCCAACCTGGGAGTATAATAGATGATCAGTACAGTTTTTAAAATGAATAAATGATATATTCCTAAGGCAGCTTCCATTTAGTAGGTGGAAAATAATAGATAAATAAAAAAGAAATATTTTGGGCTTTTGAATAATTACTTATTTATCATACATCCTCATGAATGATTTTTACCTTATTTAAATGGAAGACCAAGAATTTGCCAAATTCATGGCAACTTGTGATAAACTCTGCCTCATTATTGCAGATGTACTGTGTTCCAAATGTCCCATTAATATTGCTTTGGCTACAGATGGCTGCATAGACATCTTTGTGCCTCCACAAGAATACATCATCAGGAAAATAAACCTTTATGTGAATGCATCTGTATGACTCATCTGAGTGAATCTTAAAAAAAAAAAAACCAAAAAACCAGAGGGAAATGATAGCTGAATGTTGTCAACATTCAATTTGTGACTTTAACCTAATGTTTATTTTCTATAAGTTTAAAAGTTGTGCTCAAGTTTAATATGAGATATTCAGTTTTAACTGGAAATGATGCAAAACAAAAAAAATCAATCTCCCTGATATCCCAAGATATTTTTCAGGTTACAAGAAATTTTATGAAGATAAATATAATCTGTCCTTTAAACTTTAGAAGCTCTTTTAATGACTGAATGTCTAAAACTCTCATTTTTAAAGTTCTCTCTGTAACACAGGTCATTTACTTCTTCCTTTCTGTAGGGAAAATGAAAATTCTTGTGTACAATATGGAGAGGTTTTGCAAAGTTTTTCTGAACAAGATCCTTGACTGAATGTACTCACCTACCTGTAAAATTACCTACCTGAGCTGAATGACTTTAATCTTTCTTGGAGAGCATTACCTTTTTTGAAGTCTGAGAAAAGGGAAAAACAGAGCAATAGCATATTGGTTCTTCTGTTGCTCTGAATGCAACTGAAGAGGTATCCACCCATCTTGGAGAACAATGAGTGGGAATCATGATTTCAACAGGTGGAAGCCTGGGACCCAAGTGTGAACAGTTCAGCTATTCATTTTTACAGTAAATCAGAAGAGAGAAAGGAAGATTCTTTGGGCAAGCAAAATGGACAACTTTGCTAAGTGAGTGCAAATTAAGGCAGGGCTTGGTTCTGCAAACAGGAGGACTTTGTATAGTATATTTCAGTTAACTAATAAACGTTGCTTCTGTTTGGTAAGGTTTCATGAATCAGTGTAATTTTTTTTGGTCACATTATTTCTTCAAAAGCTCTAGAAGTTTTAGCACAGTTTCTATGGACTCTTTGGAGAGTTGAAACAAGATCACAATTACTGAAGGTACAGTGTCAGACAGGAAGCAACCAAGGAGACTTTCTCTGACACTGAAGTTATGCTGAGGACTATTTCAAAGAGTTGGAAATGTGTCTTCAACCTGACTACACAGAAAAGAGAGTTTGTGCTCTGAGTGCAGCAGAGGAGCAAACGGCTCTCAGACAAAGGGTTTTTACTGAACTGAGGACTGAGTCTCCAAGTTCTGCATTTCAGCACCAGTTTTCAGTGTGTCATTTTGGATTGTTGTAAGAATGTGATCTTGGTCATGATAAAGAGAGCAAGTCAATCTTATTTTATTAAACTTAGCAGCAGTAATATCTTCTAGCATGGTATCAGACCATCTCTATTTAGGATTATGGGTTTTTTGCCATGGACTCTGAGTGATCAGGAAGGCATTAGGCTTGTGTATTTGTGACAACTTTAGAAAATCACTATTTTTCTATATTAGAAAGTAAACCTGAAAAAGGAATAAATTTATTTGAACAGCACCAGTGGCAAAACAACAAAATCATGGTATGCCATCTATGGATTAATAAAGCAATAGGCAAAGCAAGAACAGACCAAAACATCTGTGGTTGCTATTTTCATCACAGTTCATTGGAAACAATCTCAGACAGTTTGGACATGCAGTTTTTTAGAGCAGATATTTTTATTTTTAATCAAAGATATTTCATGCAATATTTCATGAAATACTTTAACAGAAAACCAAAAGAGTCTGAAGGAGCATTGTTTTCTAATACCTGAAAAGCTACCTGTATATGCTTTGTCTTTATATTCTTCATCACAAAAAAAGTGGCATTTCTTTTTTCCTTCACTCTTCCTTTTGTAACAGTAACTTTTATATTGATAGGTATTTATTCATATGAGTGAAATGAACTTGCCAAATGACTAAAAGTAGAAATTTTCTAAGAATGAACTGTGTTTAGAAAGGTAAAATGGAGCCCCTTGTAGTTTGCCACCTACACAAATACTGAATAAGAACAAAACAATCACATAATGATAGCCATTTTATCTGACATGTAAAAAATGGTAACTCCTAATTCAGTTTATAATAGAGTGAACTACAACTAGATACCCTCAAATAAGACATAAACATTAGTTTGTTAGAAAGGGAATTTAAAAAGTGGTTCTTTAGAAATAAAATATACCATAAAACTGCAAAATAGAAGAGCCTTTCTTGCTGTAATCAAGCTGTTACTTTTTTTATAATACTGGTTAATAAAACCTGAGTTCAAATGCATTAAGAAAAACAATAAGCATTTTCATACTGTATTATTCTGCTAAAATTAATTCCATTAATTTTGTGGTTATGATTAACATATTTTGACAGGAATGAAGTTAAGAAAGAGTTGAATGTTTTAACCCTTCTCTTCATCAGTATTATATCCTCCCACCTAGGAATAAATATATTTTCTTTATTTTCTGCATATCTTATTGTTGTATTTTAAGTCCTTTCTTGGATGTAAATTCATGTCTTAGGGCTGGGGTTTTTTTCATTATTTATTTCCTATAAGCCTGAGTTACTTCTTCAAATCCTGTTTCCCTTTGTTTTTAATGTGTTTTCTCAATCTTGAGAAAGCTCAAGGGTTTAGAAACCCTAGAAAGTGTTTAGAAGGTCAAGATATTCTTATGCTGCCCTATTGATCTCTTACTAGGATTCTTTTCTTTCTCCTGATGTGCCATGGTTTGCCATTGCTAAATTAATATGATTTCTTTCAAGACCTGTCAGGTCTGCTACAACATTTTATCCTTAAAATAAGGTCCCAGGTCCCTAACAATGTCTTTCCTCAGGTCTTCAGTGTCAACTTTTTCTCCATTGTCTTCATTTTACTATCACTTCTTTCTAGCCATAATATCAGAAACACTATTGAATATGATTTCTACTGTTATTCTAACACTTTTGATCAAAATTTAATATAAGATAGTTCATCTTTTGATAATTTTTTATAACTTAGGATAATGCTGATTACAAGATTTTCCAAGAACATCTCAAATTATCTAAACCTTGCTTTGCTAACAGGTATTCAATTGTTAAAGGTTCCTATTACTACCAGGTCCTACTTTGTGAATAATTCTTGTAGTTGTTTAGAAGGAAAAAGCCAAACACATTATTCACCTCTTTCCTGAATAGATATTTCTTTAATAGAATTTACCATGGTATCGTCCCTCTTCTCCTTCATTACTGTCACAGTAAGAGAGCTGAGCATGACTTTCTTTTGGTCTTCCATATCTATATTTTTTGAGATTTTTTTTTCATTCTAGGTCAGATTGTTCTTGTTATAAATGTTCCTTGATCATTCTCATTCTCCAATGATTATTAACAAAACAGAATCTGTTGGCAGAAATGAAGGGGAATCGATTTAATAGTCTTCTTGAAATCAAAATTAAAATATCCCCTGCTTTCTTGGAATATTGGAAACTGGCTTTGGCTCCTGGGATCCAGTCTTATGTATTCAATAAACCAACTATAATTCATCATATAGCACGTAAAATTCTATGATCTCACAATCTGAAAAATGTGCACCATTACAAAACCCAGAAAGCTAGTTGTCTCCACAGACATGAGAGATGCTGTTCCAATTTCTCCATATCATGCACTCACAAATGAGTAATGTTGTGTCCGTTGGCTTTGAATGCATTCATGGATAAGTAAGGACTTTGAACTAATCTGTACACAAAGCTGGCTTGGCAGGGTTTGGAGCTTTAATTGAACTTCATATTAATTTACAATTAGTTTGTTTTGTTTACTTTCTGATGGCATTAGCAAACATATTATAAAAGAGGTACCAATAAAATTTCTGCCACTTACATAAGAGAATAATTGGATTTTATTAATCCAAGAATTCATGTAATCAATTTAAATATTGGTACTCTTAGTTCAGATACCTCATTATTCCTCACACTAATTAATCACAACCACTAATGACTACTTTTGAAATGGGGCTGTTTACTCATTTGCCCTGAATGGAAGTTTTCTTAAATAACCATTGATATTTACTTTAGGGAAACAAGAAAGTTTTCTGAATTAATTTATTTATATGTTGTTTTTTTTTTTTTTAATTACTCTGAAAGATAATAACAGTTTTCTTGGTTCAAAATAAGAAATTAAAAATATTATTATTCCAGTTCTCTCTGGGTTTGAGCAAATGACATATATTTGCCTGCTTGAATATGTTGTTATTTGGCAAGGATAAATGAAGATCAAAATGGAAGATTCACAAATACTGTGAATTATCATAGGGTTATGCAGAGGTATTTACTGAATAACCATAGCAGCTTTGGAGGCTGTCTTCCTCCTCTGTCTCTATATGTTCAATCTGGAACCACTTTCCAGTTTTTATGGTGTGATGTAGAAACAACACACTTAAACACGAGAGTTAGCAAGTAGGGTATTACAGAGAATATCCTCCCTCACAGAGATGTAAGAGAAAACATATTTGAAAGGAAGACATTATTTCTGATGAAATAAAAGGCACAGGTGATCTTGGAGACAGCTTTATTCAAAAGGTGAATATGGGAAAAGCATTTGGATTTTAACTGTTGAGACGAAATGAAAGAGGATAAAGTCAGAACTGAATCGGAAAAATAATTTCTAATGGACAGGATGGGACAATATTGTGGAGGTTGAAGAATAAGTAAAGAAGAGAATGATGTCAAAAAAAGACCCAGAAAACCCTCAGGAAATAACAAAGACAAGGAAAATAATTTTAGTTGTAAGCTTGCAAAATAAAGAGCAACTCCCAAAGGAGCTAAGGAAAAAACCTCTCTGTATGAACGTATTTAAGAAAATGCAGAAATGTCAGAAAGACAAGTGGAGAGGCAAAAAATAATGACAGAAAAAACAGTGTGAACACCAAGGTCAGCAAAGGAGTGGGGAGGAGGAAGAGGCTCCAGGCAGAGCAGAGATTCTCCTGCAGCCTGTGGAAGAGAGCACAGAGGAGTTGGTATTTCCCTGCAGGCTCCAGATGAGAGACACCTAAAACTACAAACGATTGTTTTTTAGTTTCAATTTAATATAATTATAGAAGAACTGAAGTCCAAGTTCCACAGCAGACACTGTGAACTAAAACTTGCCACCCTACTTCACTTTCTCAGCTGGAAAATACATTGCAAACACAATTATATCCCAGTAGCTCCCCTAGCATTTCAGATTTAAAACATAATTCAAATGATATCTCACTAGAGAAAAAAAACCTAACTGAAAAACAACAAACCCAAAGATTACAATGACAAAGAGAAAAAGATACTGTATCCTATGACTTTTAGAAATCAAAAATAATGCTTTGTACTCCAGAAGGTGGAATTTGCCTCTGGGAAAGTCGCTGCAGCACTTTTTAGATAAAAATCAACGTTAGGAAAAAAATATCAAATTTTTGAGTAGTCAGGGACTGTAAGAATGATAATGAACTTTGGCACCCAATTAAGTAGGGAATATCTAAGCTCTTCAAAGCTCCATTTATGTATAAACTAGATCAAAGTTCTCTGCCAGCTGTCTTTGAAGAAAAGCATTTACAATTCCTCTTTTCCTTCCTGCCCTGCCATCTGATTTCCTCCTCCTACTTTCAGGGCACTGACAACCTCTGCTGGCACCTTTCAGCAAATCATGGAGTGCAACATAGAGAGAAGGCTGGAGGAAACATTTAACTTTTACATGAAAGTTGAACCATTGTCATCTACAGAGCTTAGTGTGAACTTTTTATTCCTGATATAATCTTAACATGTAGAAGAGCATATGAAATCAGAGAACCATAGAATGGCCTGGGCTGCAAGGGATCTTAAAGGCCATCCGGTTCCAACTCTCTTGTCAGGGACAGGGATTCCTTTCACTAGACAAGGTTGCTCAGAGCCCCATCCAGCCTGGCCTTGAAGACCCCAAGGGGTGGGGAGTCCACAAAAATAAAATTCTGGTCTAGTGTTGGTGAAGGACACTTAGATGTGCTACATTTAGGCACCTAACTAAATAAACACATTCATAATTAAGTTAATAATAAACACAGTAAATTATGCAATCCCCTAACCTGTAGAGTCATGAATAAAATATTGGCAGTACCTGAGTGAATATGTGCTATGTTGGCCTGTCTCATTTATCATCCAATGAGAATAAGAACTTCTGTTAAACTGTAATTACTTTACCTGACAAACTGAATCATAAGATGAAAACTCGAGTTATAATTTTTTATGGGCACAACTTAACGCTTCAAGAAACAGCCAACCACTCTCTTGAAATATGTGGTGTTTAACTTACATTTCACGTGAAATCAAGTTTTAATATATGACCGTGCAAAAATGAAGACAAAAATTGATCTCCAAAAATATATTAGAAGAACCTAAGCAGGCAAATGTCCAGTCCACCACAGACAGAATTAAAAATTTTAAAAATTCATCAACCATTTGTGTGCATAATTTTTGATGTTAGATATTTTTGTTCCTGTTTGCACAATATCTAACACTCTCAGTTTTAACAGTATTCCAAAACGTCAGTAGAAACCACCCAAATGATATATTACAGCTAAGAATCAAATAAATATGACAAATTCTGTAGAAATAACTTCTGTGTATATTTTGACTTATTTAAATTATGCCTTCATGTGCTTATCTCTCCATTAAGGAAATTAAAATCTTAACAATGATTTCCCCAGTGAACTTTGAAGAATCAAAAGACAATCACTAGATAAGATACTGTAGGTCCAGAGGTACATTAAAACTAAAGCAAACAAAATCAATGCATTTGCTGTTTCTGTGTTCTGGGTTTTATTAAGAATAACCTAGAAGCCATAGTAAAGAAAAGTATGGTCATGCTAAGGCAAGAAAGAGGCATGGAAGAGCAAAATGATTGCCAGGGTTACAGAGCACACCAGTGCAAGTGAACACTAAAGCCTTTATTTCCTACACCCCTGTGCACTTGCCTTCTTCCTGGAACTATGTTGTCTCTTCTATTCAGTTAATCAATATAACAACACCCTGTTGTGTTACATTTAGAACCTTTTCCAGAGAAGAATGCATGGATATGAATTAATGGAGATAAGAAAAATCTCTGTCTCAATTATTTCATAGTACATTGATTTTGATGGGTTTTGACTAAGCACAGCTTAAGACAGAAGTTTGACTTTGAGTTTGGTTTTTTTTTTACTGTTAATATTGTATTAAGATGGAAAATTACTATTAATAATACAAAAATCATCTTTCTACATTTTATTCATTCTTGGTATTTGACATTTTGGTTAAAAGTGTGATTTGGAATACAGTATAGTGTCTCAAGTCTGGAAAATATTTTAATATCTGTGTTAAATCATTCCTAGATTACATATTTAAGGTTATAAATATTTTAATCCCTTTGAGTTAAAGAAGATTAAATGTCACATATATACTCTCCTTATATAGCACTAATGTCTTGAGTGCTATTTTAAAAGTTATATTTTAAACATCAAGAAATTATTTTCATCATAATATAGGAAAAATATGTTCAAAATACTTATATTTATATTTTCACTATAAAACATTTTATATCCTCTGAATTGTTTGAAACTTTACCTTTTTCAGTGGTATTATTCAGGCATAAGAAGTAAAACTACTCAAAGAAGGAGAGAATGAGTAAATGTACAAACTTAACCATAGCAAGTAACTGTTATTGTAGTTAGGCTTCCTAAGAGTAGTTGTGGAGCAAGATAAGTTTCTAGAAATAAACTGAACACTTTGTTTTCATAGAAGGGAGTATAGTTTATTCTGAAATGGATTCAGATATAGATTTTTTCCTTTCTGCTTGAAAGTCTATTTGTTTATCTTGAACAAACAGGAAGAATGGCATGTGAAATGGCAGAATGACATCTAACAGAATCCTTGAAAGCAGTTTTGTATCCATTATCTAACTCACCTGGCCCATTGAGAGTTCAGTAGATGGAGGACTTGAACTTACCACTTCACAGTAAGGTCAATTTGCTGTAAATTAAAGTAGCATTTTAGGGATGTGGTTTTGCTTCAAAAATTTCAACTCATAAGACAAGAAGTCATTCACTGCACTTGTTAAAATTGGGGTTTGGATTCCTGGAAGCAGCATCTGCACCATCAGCTTGTCTTTAGGGGCACAGACATGTTGACAGTAAAACAAGTGCTCATTAAGATAGTTGGATGTAAACACGACAGACACATCACACAGAGGTACATTCAGAGCACGTTGTTAAAAAGCCTGCAAATTTAAGTAAGTTGCTCTAAAAATAGTCTAATTTTGGCCTCTAGCAATTAAATATTACCAGGAATAAATTATATCAAACACATAAATTGGTTTAAAAATTTAACAATTATCTTCTTTAAGACTCAGTTTTTAAATGGTGTGACTGACTTCCCTTTGGCCAAAGGATAAGGCAAAATGTATAATTTTATATCTCCTTCCTGCTGTAATGGATGTCTTAGGCCTCAAGCCTCATTTTCTTAACACACTTCTGTTTTATACAAAACTACTTTCATGACAGCTGTAAAGTTAGGATAAAATGCGTGTAAGTCTGGGTTTACTTACATTCTTTTTCTGAGACATTGTCTCTTGTCACATATTTATTGTCAGATACTAGGAGACATGATAAACTCAAGTAGCAGCCAAATGGGGAGAGAGAGGGAAGGTGCCACAGGCAAAGAACCAAAGTTTATCATACCAGTCACTCCAAGTTTTTATATATGGTCTCAAGCAAAACCCAGAACCATCCTGGACATCTTGCTTTGCAATAATGCACTAAATTGATTCTGTACCCTAGGGAAGGCTCTACACTATACAGACCACATCTGTAAAATGACACAGGCACAAATCACACAGACATGGAATTGCAAGAAAAACTATGTTATTTCACTGTTCACACTTACAGATAATTCTGGATTATTTTCTCTTTCATTTACCGGTCCATCTACAATTACTCAAGGAACAGTATTTCACAAAACTTTTACTTAAAACCCATGACATTTACTATGTATTCTGTGTTGCATCAAGGAGGGACTGTAATAAGTCCATTCAAACACCCTAGAAGACTGGTTGCAAAGCAGCCAGTGCTATTGTGTCAGGTATTTCACTTAATTGATTGCAAGGAGAAAACAATCAGATTTTCCATCTAGTATAGTTAATAGTAGTAGTCTTTATTTTACTTTGCCTGTGTGTGTGTGTGGCTCTTGTTGTTATCTGTAGGACTGTCTGCCTCAACCCCTGAGTCTTCTCACTTTCACCCTTCTGATTGTCTCCCCCGTCCCAGCAGGAGTGAGTGAGTGAGTGTCAGTGTGGTGCTGAGATGCCAACTGGGGTTAAACCCTGACAGCACCCTGCTGCATAAACTGCCTGGCGCTTACACAGGGTACAAGTGCGTGGTCCTCCCCAGTTCAGGGTTAGCTGGAACAAAGCTTTGATCAAGGACAGCTGACAGAGTTCATTAGAAGCTGCTAGGGCTACCCTTACTTTATTTTTAGCCTTAGCAGCAGAAATACTCAGAGGGTTCCCAGGAGTTCCTGTATCCCAGGCAAGGTGCCCAGAAATCTTGACAAGATCTCAAGAACATCTGAAAGAAGCAGAACCCAGAAACTTCTGTGCAAACCCCTGCAATCTGTTGGCTGCCTCTGGGAGTTGTGCCAGAGGTTACCTACCGTAAAAGCCTAAATTTGGGGTCAAGCGTATTTTCTTCCTTTAGCTGAAACATTAAATAAGAGCAGAAGAGCAACATTGCTTGGTTAAGGTAACATGTCTGATTTGAACTTTTTTTCTGTGTATTTCTCAATACACAGTAAAAATCGTTCCTAAATTTATATAATGTGAATTGTCCCATTCAGCACACAGTGCTTAAGGAAACTTCTAGGTCTAGGTTTAAAAATTGCAATTTTTATTACACATTGATAGAAAGTGAGTAGTTTCTTATAGCAATTTAAATTTAGTCTTGAGTCTTAAAGACAATTTAAGCAAAGAGATACTCATCACCCAATAAATAACAATGAATTTAGAGACTAGGCCATAGAATTTGCTCAAACTGCAACCTATTTTTGAATGTATTTCTTTCTTTATATATCACTTTCTTCATTTGGACAGACTCGAAATACTGATTCAGTGACAATAATGAGTTTCAGGGGGATTATTACAGGGATTTTCACCCATTAACTTATACATAGGTAGCCCCAAAGTTCTGCATATATATGTTTTGGATTAATTTATTGCTACTTTGTGTAGTCAGCATGTCAAGAAGTATCTACTGGATGTTGTTTTATGTAAAACCTTAACAAGTGGTAGTAAGATACAGTATAAAAACCAATTCAAAAGCATAAATAACAAAATTCCTTGGGTCAACAGAGAAATAACATTATGTAGAATAGTAAAATATTATTCTTTAAATCAGGAGATCCAAAGTCTTAATGGTAAAGGGAGCCTTTCAAAATCATGTGCATTACATAGTAAATTTTTATCCCTTGTGCACATAATCATATTTAAAGAGAAAATGAATCTTTGATGTTGACCACTGAAGAAAAGTCTGTATTTGGGATAAGTGTTTTATGCAAATGGGAATGAATAGAATTATTCTTATCCCAAACAAATCTAATGCATTAATTCACCCCACCATCTGTAAAATGAAACACATAACTCTTCCTACTGAGGAAAAAGAGTAGAAAAATGTCATAAATAAAAATGAAAATAACAGCAAAAAAAACCAACAAAATATTTTGTTTTAAAATCATTGCATCATTGAGAAAATTGCATCTTTGACAAATGTTGCCATGCAAGATGGACATCAGGAGTCATATTTTCAGTTACAATGACCAATTTTCTCTTGAATACAGACTTGCATGCATTGGGAGTGGCTTTTAGAAATGTTTGTTTTACTTTGTTTTTTCCCAAAACATCCTGTTCCTTCAGATAATGGATATCATAACTCTTTTCCTTGGTTTTCTTTAAAGAGATTGAAATTTTTATTTCTTTTTGGACCAAGTGCAAGGGTAGCTGATTCAGTAAAAAGAGAAATGTAAAGTCTAGTTGTGGCAGGTAAGTGAAAAGAGGAAGGTGAATTTCTGACCTTCTCTTTATTATTTCTAACTCCACCTACATAGTCTGCTATCACTTTGGGGTGCCCCAGAGTTCAGGAAGAAATTTTCTCAGTACAACTTTGAACCCTTATCAGTGCAATACTGAAGGTTCAGAGAGAGCAATACAAATATTACCAGTAATTTTAAGAGCAACATGCACCACGAATAAGGAGCAAATCATTATTTTCAAAAGGTCATTCGGCACAACTGAGCTCTGTTATCTTGCATCAAAACATATACAGGATGTTATTGCTAAGAATGTTAGGTGACATTCAAAGCAAAGGCTTGCTATAAAGGGAGAACAATGATGGCTATTTTCAGTAACATGCCATTTAGTCATCAGTGATGAGCTGCACAATATCACAGGACACCCATTGCTCCTTGTCGTGAGCTGGACACCCAATTCTGAAATGTACCTGAAAATAAAATGAAATAAACTGATATTAGGTTAATTGCAGAAGTATATTTCATTTCAACAAAGTTTTCAGCCAGCTCCATGAGGTTTGCACAAGCCCAACTCTCAAGCCTGCCACGGTCCCTATGGATGGCATCCCCTCCCTCCAGGGTGTCCACACAGCCTTGTTGGGGGTACACTCTGTGCCACTGTCCACATTGCCAACTTTAAACTATTAACAATTAACTAATAACTGTATAAACTATTAACTACATAAGCTATTAATTATAAATAATTAAAATTCCATTCTGCTTGTAGTTTTCTTAATATTAATTTTTTTAATAATTCCTCTAACTACAGCTAATAAAAGGAGTGCTCATGGTCATAACAAAGAACTCTGCCATGAACTGCAAATAACATTAAGCACAATTTAATAGATTAATAAATTCACTGTTGTTACTCTAAAATATTAGCAACAAATCTGCTATACTAAACTCTCTTTATATATTCCACGTTGGAGTTTTTATGCTAGGAGAGTCTTGTTCTCTGTAGTATGACAGTGGGACAGGTCTTGGAAGGTGAAGCCCTGTGCAGCTGCACTGGGGAGCCCCTCCTGCTCCTGGTCCCTGGGGATTCTACAGTCTGACTGCAACCTGACCCTGTCTTGGTCACTGCACAGAACAACCCAGTGGTGAGGAACAGGTTGTTAAACAAATGAAGATGGATTAAAAAACCCCTAAATATACTATGGATAATTGCCAAAATATTGAGATTTTTTTTTCCTTCTGGATGCTTTGCAAAATATAACATGGATTGGAATTTTAATTATTAGGCTCTGGTTCTTTAATTTACTTCTTTTTTTTTTTAAATTGAAAACTTATATATTTTTAAATCTATCATACAGGTCAAGCTCTTTTATTCTTTCATAAGTGATGCAATTTAAAGGCTACTAAACTAATATGAATGCATACTACTGCATTGTGACATCTCTACTTTCAGGATCCGTTTTCTGAATATTAAATGCAATAGGACATCAATCTGAATAGAGAACACGTGAAAAAAACTCAAGTTTGCCTGCTCAGAGTATGGCATAACATTTGTATCATAGCAGAGAATAAAGACTATACCTCAGAGTATAGAAAGAAAAAGATTGATAAATTAACTTAGAATTTATTCTTTCTGAAAGTTTGGTTTAGAGTGACTTCTCAGAGGATTTAACATTTGTTTCTGAGAATGAAATACTTGAGTTGATGGGCACCTCTAACTTAATTTTTCTGGATCATTTAGCCTATTCCTCCTTATGACTTACTGCTAACCTCTTGGAGTCATTCTGAACAATATACTGTGCAATATAGAGTGCACTGTATCTCACCACTTTATGACTTTTTATTGCTGCTATATTTTTCTATGATCTTAAAATGCATTAAATGTGACAAATAATATGGCTGTTTCATAGAACTCTGTGAAGCACATTTACATTTCTGATGTGCATTATGTGTAACTCCCAGTTTGGCTGCTATGATGGCTTTACAATTGAAATCCAGCTCAAACCTTGCCTGAAACTACACTGAAGTTAATTGTTGCTATCCATGTTTCGATAAGATTTTGGCTACACTTTAATGAAGCTTGGGAAAGCTTGTCAGCATAGAGCCAAAACCTGCAAATGCTTGGTCAGAATAATCATGTCTTGCCCTGAAACAGAATGAGCAATCATCCACAAAAGAGTGGGGAAAATGTGTAATCAGTGGGTTTTCTCTTCAAGCTACTACTCTTTATGAGTTATTTATCATAGAGCTGAATAGGACTTAAGCCTTTATTTGCGGAAACAGTGGCTTGCGCTCATAAGTTATTGGATTGTTGGAGACATTAATCTCCACAAAATGCATCCATTTAGATTACAGTTGCCATTAGGTATGCATATTAAGGTATATAAGGACATTAACACCTAGAAATTTTAACCCGGAGGAGAATAAGTAGCCTTAGACAAGATGTATAAAAATTTCCACAGCGAAGTGAAAGATCTACACTTAGCTTTTATTTTAGCAACTCAAATATTTTTTGATATTAAATGTTTCCAAAGAGAGTCAGGTATGTGCATGTGTATTTGAATATACGATAATAACTTGTTGCTGCACCTCCAGAACTATGTAGAGAAAATGTTGATAATAAAATAGCAGCTATATTAGATACAGACAGAGATATCACAGAAAACCACCTGATAACACATTCATATTTCAAAGCAAATATCCATTTCAGTTGCCATTATTTTTAACTGATATCAAATGAAGTTCACAATATTGTTTCAATAATGCAAGTATGTATGTTATTATTAAGACACACAGATATGTAGCACGGGCTTTTAAAATTATTAATTCTATGTTTCAGTTATCACTGAATTGAGTGATCATTGAATTCTAAGCTATGTATTTAAAAAGACAGCCCTCCACAATGAAATTTCTTGTACAGTGATTTCAGCTTGTAACTATTGAAACTGAGATCTGAGCAGCAAATCAATGTGGATTCATAATAAGGTTTAAGAATATTAGTGCTCCCAGTCTCTTCAGAAAAATAAATACCAAGAATACTGGATTTTATCATCTCAAAAGAACAAGAGAACTGAGCAGGTATATTCTGCAAAATGGAAAGATACCATCAAGAAGACTGCAGACATATTTTTGTTCTTTTATTTATTCTACTCAAACTATGACTTTCATTGGCATTTTGACTGTTTGAAGCACTTTTGTACATAATCTCATTGGTTTTTGAACTCTCCTATCTTCTATATTCAGATATGTTTTATTTTGCTTTGGCAGAGGGAAAACATAGCAGGTGGCTGGTCTTTTAGTTTTAGCTTCAGAAGTTTGGAAGTAGAAACAATCAAATTCATGTGAAAAAGTAGTAACATGCAAAACTAGGAAGCTACATTTCCTAAGCATATGCAGATTCATAAATTAATATCAAATTTTTAATAAGAGGCCACCATCTGTAGGGTCGAGATAGTAAATCATATGAGGAATGGCTGAGGGAGCTGGGGGTCTTTGTCCTTCAGAGAAGAAGACTCAGGGGTGACCCTATCACCCTCTACAACTGCCTGAAAGGAGGTTTTAGCAAGGTGGGAGTTAACCTCTTCTCCCAGGCAAGCAGGGGAGGTTCAGATTGGACATCAGGCAGAATTTCTTCATGGAAAGTGTTGTTAAGCATTGGAACTGCCTGCTGCCCAGGCAAACGGTGGTGTCATCATCCCTGGAGGTGTTAAAAAAAAAGACTGGATGTACTGAACTTTTAATATGTTAAATAAGTGGAATTTCTGTAATATGAAGCATCACAGACCATATCAGTGAAGTGGATTACACAGAAAAGGGTGAGTAGAAATATGAAGGAATGCTACAATTATCAATAGAGGAAAAGAATATTGATGGTGGTAGAGAAATATGCCCTGTGAACACAAAAGCTGATACCAAAGAGCCACAGTTACAAAGGAAATATTTTAATTATTCTAATATATCACTCTCTTACTATTTAGAATGTAACCATCAAATGTGTGTAAACAGAAGATGGGAATGCAGGAAGAGTTAAACCAGTACTCTAATATGTTGAAAACACATTAGAAGTTTAATACTTACTGTGCTTATAATACTGTGAATACTTACGTGCTTATAATTCACTCAATTTCACTTTTATATGTCTCAGTTAAGGAAAATTTGGAGATAAAACTGTAGAAAACAATCTGCATGAGAAATAGACCTGAAATGATGCTAGTTCTTGCTGTTAAAATAAATGTTAGAACTTGTTAAATGAAAAAAAATTCAGGTAGTTAAGATTTTTTTTTGTGTGTCAGGTTTTCTAGGTGTCCAACCTTAGTACAGGGATTGAAAATCTTTCATAGAGAACTTGCAAACTGACTTTTATCTTTTCCAGATTGCAGGGCTTCTGTATGACAGCAGTAACAGAGTCAGATCTAAGAAATTGTCTTTCAAAGAGACAAGTTTCTCCTGGTAATATTCTGTGGTAGTTTGTCTCTCTGAAAGACAATGCTCCCTGGTTTTCAGCCCTTCCAAAGCTTGGTCCTCCATGAGTGAGATGGGAGTCACTGGCACCGAATACTGTTTCAGGGTGATTTGTCTCCCACTATTTTGTATGGCCCTACAGATTGCCATTTAATGGCTAATTGTGTGCTGTCTTTGCCAGGTTGTATTTTAGGACTTTAAGTGTCTGCAATTCTTGTATGAAAATTGACCATGATAATTTTAGGTGCCATTCCCTAAATTATAAGCCCATATTAATTTTATTATGTATACTATTTTTTTTTTTTGCAGTTAAGAACCTATTAGTAATGAATATTTACTTTGTTTGGGAGCTCTTGACATGAGAATTTGGACTGTAATTACTTGTGTTTTACAATAATAGGTCTTGTAGTATAAGGAAAGGAGAAAATATGTACTGAAAGGATTTAGTAGAGACAAAGTTCCTATAGTGAGTTATTATTCAGCTATAATGTTGGTCCAATGTGTGCTCATGGTGCCAATAGATGTAAAACTGAGCTCTTGTGGTTGGAAAATACCTGCTTCCATTGAAAAAAAAACAAACAAAAATAATTTCTATAACCTGCTCAAACTTCATATCAGATGAGTATTTTCAGATCGTTTACATTTTCTCAAAACTGGTAAGAAGATCCTGAAAAAATATGGGAGAAGAGAAAAACTGGTATCTGGAAGGGAAATACAGAAACAGAGCCAAAGAAATTAGTGAACAAAACAAAAGTATATTGAAAAAGACAACAGAAGTTAATGAGAACAAAAAAAAAAAAAAAAAATCTGAGGAGGAGTTTCCACATGAAGTATTTCTGTCTAGTTAAAGAAGAACATACATTGCCTCTAGAAGATATTCAAGTTTTTTCCAACAGGGATATTTAGAGTGTCTGGTGATTCTACTTATGTAGACTTAGATAAGCAAGAAAGTTCTGCAGCAAGTTTCTGTATCCTCCAGTGGTCCAGAGATATGTTGACAGACATGAAAAATTCAAAACTTAATAAACAAAGAAATGAAAATATGTTGTTGTTGCCCTTTGAATAGCATTCACTGAGAGAGAATATTTTTTCATTTCCCCGTAATTTATAACATTTTTTTAAGAATTCTTTAACCACCTGGGCTTAACACTGCTGGAATGATTTGTGATAAATTTCAGCTGTTCTTTATGCAAAAGAGTGGGAATATTGGAACAAAGTTGCCCTTCAGCAGCAGCTGTGTTCTATATTTTATTCCTTTTTTTTGAGGAGCCTTGATATCCTAGTTTCTAACTGCTTCCCTTACACAGTTTGCATTATTATCATGGACCTGATGCTGTAGATAAGTTCTAGCAGCTGCTTCCAAAAATTTCAGCTGAACACCTGGCTGACAGGTCTTGAGTGTATCTTGCATCCATGTGCGTAATTATCTGCATATGTCTTATGTTCATATACTTTTAGAAAAACTGAATAATTGAAAAACTAATTTCAAAGATGCTTCTGATGTTAGCATTTAAAATTCCTGATGGAATTATATAAAGTCTATCACAGAGTACTGGTCGGGCTCCTAAGATAAATATATATTTTTCAGATATACTATTATCACTTTCTTTGAATTAAAACAAAACAAACCAAACAAGCAAAACCCGCAAACCAGCAAAGCCATTTAGACTAATGAATTTCATAATAATGGTATTCAATTCTACTTACATTCCTCAGGCACATTTAGCCATCTGTCTTAACTGAGTTTTTCTTTTATTGGCCAATGATTTCAAAAATTTGGAGCAAGTGTCTTGAGAGAGTCTTGCATTGATTAAGGTGAGCATTTGGAGAGACTGATATTAACTATTTAAGATAAGCAGTAGTTGGTGAATACATGTAAGTTCCACACCCTGTCATAAAAGTTATTCCATTTTTTATCCCCCTCTCGTAATTAATTCAACTTGAGCTCAGTACTACTCCCATTAAGAAGCCAGAAACCTCCCACTGTAGTCATCATCCTGATTATTGCTGATAGCTTAATGGTACTCTTCTCATGATCTGTAATTGAATATAAATGCACTGTGCAAAAAGTTACATCACTTGATGTATTTATTTTTCCTTTTGTTCAGTTAGTCTCTTGAATCTTGTTTCAAATGAAATAGTAAGGAAAGGTACCTATTTTCTTGTATATCATTCCAAGCCCAGCAAAATACAATCATAGTATTTCTGGCATATAGGTATGGTCAGAGTGCAGTACTGAATTAAATGGTTGAAAAAGCAAAGACAGGGAAAAGTTCTCAGTCAAATAAATGGATTCTAAAGGCAAGATTGAAATGTACCACTCTCACTGCATGGTTGCCTTTAGGATCAAAATCCGTAAGATTCTGGATAAGGGGTTTTCATGCACAGAATTTTCAGGAGAAAGCAAAAGCACTTGTCTATTACATTTCAGAAAACGGATTTTCATAGGTAGTACATCAATTTATTTTTTCTGAACAAGGGGTGTGATAACATAAGAAGGGAGAGGACAGATGTGAAAAGTGGTTGCCCTTGTAAGAGGCAGTAAGTAGAGATGAGTGCTTGAATTCACTCAAGTATGTCACAGTATTATGTAAGTGTTGCAATTTGTATTGCCAGCATCTGGTACTTGTCATGGCCCTGAGGGTGTCAAACTAGATATAAATTTGAAAATGTAAACATTGTATCTTCCATTCAAAGTTAAGTTTTCACTTTATACCTGAAAAAAATGAATAAATTTAAGCTTTACTCTTCCCTCACTACCCCCAGAGCACATACATTAAAACAAAGTGCATTAATGTGTGTCTTTACAGATTTTAAAGAAATGTCACACATGCAGTTAACAAATGGCTGAACTACAGGGAAAGCTGACAATCTTATTCATTGAACAGCAGTCTTGATATGTAGGTGATTACCAGGCCCATCTTAATCTCTTATTACAACCCTTTCAAAAATGCTGCAGTGTTTCCTAAACAAAACAAAAAAATCAACAAGCAATCAAAAAACAAACCCAGAAAAAAACCCCACCAGAACAAGCAATTTAGAAATCACCTGGATTTCCTCTCTTAACCAAACGAGACTGAAAAACATAACGTTTTCTTCAATGTCCATATGAATTAGGAAATTAAATTAATAGACAATATGAACAAAGAGCTGAGATTTATAAATTATCTACTTTTATTTTATATTTGATTTTTTTTTTTTCTGTTCTGCATCCTTTCAAGTAAAAACAGGCTTAATTCTTTTCACTTTTGATTCTATGGACAATTATTTTTTCCTGTACAGAGATGCAGTCTTTCAGAAAACAGATGATTCCTAACAAAATCCTTATTTGCCTTCTGAGCAACTGAGTTGTTTATTAGGGTATTGATCTCATTATAATGAGAGTAGTTTTCTTGTTTCTGAGAAACTAATTTAATCTCTTATTACCAACACAATGTAGAATTATTTTTTTTTTACACGTAGATATGGTTTTGCTTTGGATAAACTAGAGAAAAGATTAGTAGATAACTTTTCAGCTAAAAGGCATAAATTGGACTTCAGTGCTACTACATTGCTGTTTCTCATCATCCCAGATACAGAAGGCTTTCAAGGAGAGGACCATCAGATACTCAGGTCATAATTCTTGGGAAAACTTTTAGTTTAGACCTTGACTTTTTCATTCTCTGATCTCACGATGCTCCTAAACAAGGCACAGTGAGCACTTTGAAGTATGTGGGATATTTTAGCCATGGTGGTTAATGAGCTTGTGTCATTAAGCTTGCTGCAACTTCAGTTTTCTATTCATCCTTCTTTCTGATGGAACAATATTGTCTTTAGGCACAAGATTGGGCCTGTTGCTCTAAACTCCCTTTAGACTGTCTTGCTTAATTTTGGTCTCTCATAAAATCAGAACTGAAAAGGAGATTTATTTATGCTTTATTTTTTCATTTAATAAATGTCACATGTTGTTTTTTATGGTCTTGATCCTTCATCTTCTTCCAGTGCAATATTGGTGACACATGATGTTTAGTATATTTCTAACCATACTCCAATATGAGTCATGTAGCTGATTTAGCTAAAAGAGACAAACTAGACTTTCTTGCTCTCTTAGATTTTGAGAGTGTTCTTTTAGAATCTCATACTTAAGATTAAACTTGTTAAAAGAGACATAACCTCATAAAAACATGGATAAAACCTTATCATATTCAAATACTTATTTAAGAAGAGTAGAATGATTCAAAAAGGTAATTTGCTTCTTATATGTATTTCTGAGTATTTAGATCCCCTCAAAATCAAACCATTCTTTTAAGATGCTAATAGGCATCCAGATATAAAATCAGAAAACAAAATCATCATGAGTGCATACCAGCGAGTATTAAAAGAACAGCGGAAGAAAAAGATCTCAGTGTCTAATCAGTGGAAGGAATGTGTTTTGTTACATCTGTTCTACGTGCACACAACTTATGTCAGCGTAATAATGAGTTTCTTGTACTTCTTGATTTACATTGGCTGGATACATCAACCTTGTTTAAGATTAGATTCCTGAAAGGAAATACAGCCCTACAATATTGGGGATAATGTTTTGCTTCTATCTTTTTCCATACCTCTGTGTGCATTTTCCTGTTTTCAAAATAAGACAATGTATAGAGAACACAGTGGGATTTATGCTTGTATGTTGACTTATGGATTTAAAACACAAAACTCTTTTCCAAAGAACTGAAAATATTTTATTATTGTAGATCACCACAGTGCTGTTCAGAAAACCCCAGCTCAGAGACATTTTATTGACACAGTAAGCACACACCTTACCTAAATTGCAGTGCACCCCAATGTTATCAACCTTATTATGTACAGACTAATAATACAGCAACATTAGCAGTCAGCTCACCAGTGTTTCATGAGGAGGAGTAGGTCTGAGGAGGAGTAAGGTAATAGCAGCTTATTCTCTAAACCCCAGCATGAAATATAACTTTCCTTAGTCTATCATATGGTACACTTTCATATCTGGTCTCAAGCCTTCCTGACAGTTATTGAATACCATACCATTTGCCTGTATTTTCCTACAGTAACAAAGCAAATACAGCCAAATGGCATGGCATTCTCACTTACACTACTCTGCTTTGCAGCATCAAGAAATTTTACTATGACTTTTCATTTATGCACTTTTGGGTTCTGTTCGCAATAACACTTTATCCTTTAGAATATATAATATTGTTTTTCAGTGACTTTAGGCTTATTCTGTAATTGTTCCTAATTTAGAACTGACCAAAATAAATACATAAACAAAAAATATCATTAAAATTATCAGTGCATTTGCCTCACTCATTTTATAAGTACATTATTTTTTTTCCCCATCCATGGAAATCAAATAGTTCAATCTTCTTCAGGCTTTAGCCTTTCATTGTATCCTTCCCTTTCACTCTTGGTCTTAATCCAAGCTGGAGCGTGAGACAGAAAGCAAGCATGAAGGTAATAAGAACATCTTGATTATAAGTCAAAGTAAACAGACTGTCATAAACCTGTGGAATAGCTTAGTCTACAGACAACATTTGTTTTGTGAAAGCAATTATTTTTGTTCCTTAGATCAAATCATCTGTAATTTTAAGAGACAAAGGAAGTAGTTGTTTGTGCTTCAGTTGGCTCAGTCACCTGAAAACAGAAATCTACGGGCTAGTGAGGATAGTGGTGGCAATAAATGTCCCTATGCACCACAAAAAACACTGCTTATCTGTACTAATCCTTGTTGGATCAGAATTTATTATAACAGTAGCACATTTTATTTGATTACCATGGCTGCACTTGCTCTTGAATTTCTAATTTTTCTCATGGAAAGAATAAGAAAAAGCCTTTCTGCTGATATTTATAGGCTATCAGCCACATTAATATGGAGATGTTGAACATACTCTTACCTGAAATAAAATTTTGTGTGTGTGTAATATGTTGATTTGAAACAGAATCTTTCCCAGCTCAATGAAGTGCTGAGAGAGGACAGCGTGTTCCAAAATCTATTTTGTTTTTCTGGGCACAGCAACCAAGCAGTAGGGAATTTGAAAATAGAGAAAGTAGGTCTTGCAGGCAGTTGGGGGCTATCCCCTTGGGTCAGGATGCTGCCCCAGGGAGCCCCGAGAGGCCAAGAGGCTTCACCTGATGGCATGAGACACTGCAAATTCTGGAGTACCTTTCCTAAAATCTTCAAATTCTTACCTCCATCAGCTACTGCAAATTCTGTTTGACATCGAGATTCAAATGCCTGTGGAGGTTTAACTAGTTCAACTGGTTTATCTAGTTTAACTGACTTATAAAATAAATCTTGTTTGGATAAATTATTTATCTTAATTTTATAAGCCTCCACAATCTCTACTGTCTCAGGACCAGGCTTTTATTTCTCTTCTCATATACACTTTGTAATGGTCTTTGATTTTAACAAAAATTAGTTTAATGAAGTGCTGAACTATATGAAATAAAGTACCATTTTTTTTACTTAAACCTAGATCTGTTCACAGGAGTAAAATATTAGATTATTGGGATTAAATCATAGGGAGGTGAGTTATTTTTAAATATAATTCTAAATTTTCACAAATATATGTTACAATATGTATGCACATAATTGTCATATTTAAACTTTTTTACTCATGCATACTTGTGGTTATTAAATAGGATTTTTTGTATCTCCTTTGAATCATCTATTAATAATCATTGTTGGAGACAGTGCTGGATTGTAAGGCTTCTGTCATTGTTTGTGGAGTGATTATATCCATTGCCCATCCATTGTGATGGCCTCTAGACAGATGCTTCTGGAGAATGTAGAGGAAGTTAAAAATAGGAAAATACACTCTTCCCTTCTGCCTGTTAATTCCCAATAGTACCAAATATTCTTCCAAAATGTTAAATGGTTATTTAAATTTTGCTAAATTGAATTTTCAGTAATCAGGATGTACCAAAAAATTTCACATTTTCACATGACTCGGGACCAGAGTATATCTAGTCTTAAAACCTGCTCCAGTGACTGACAAGTATTTATTGCATTTATACTTTAGTGTGTGTCAAAGCACACAGTTTTCCAGTTCCATGGATATAATAAAAATTAATTGATGATTTTTTGTGCCATAATAAGGAGATAGACTTCCAAATATAAAGTGAAAGCAGTAGGCTTTTATGTTTGACTTGTTTTGTGTGTTCAATACATGCTTAGAATGTTTTACTAGGTCTGCTTCTTTTCCTCTACAATGTCAGAAAGGAAATAGCAAGTGTTTTAATTTGATGTGAAATTCATTAAATGATTTGGAAATAATGAAATAGTCAGATACCAGCAAAGAGCTGAGGGGAAAAAAAAACCCAGGTGGTAAAAACTTTGAATATGAAGTCTGTTACTTTTAATATTAGCTTAGTGGAACATATTAATGGTTAATCTGTGTTCAAAATTGATAAGGTAGGTATATCTTCCAAGTCTCTCACTAATTTGACATAAATGTTTATTTAAATATGTGCCCTTTTATAATCCTCATAGCTCTGAAACAACTCCCTTATAGATGATTATCTAGGAAATGAGGATTGTATGTCACAGTTAGCAGCCAGTTCTTTCCCTTGCTAGGTGGGTTTAATTGCATCCAAAACTCTCTTAAGAGAACAAACTCAGTACTACCAGATTCTTAATAAGGGATCTCTGAAGCATGCAAGAACGGAACATTTTAGGAGCTGGGAAAAAAACCCCAAAACTAACACCAAAGCCAGCATGCTGTAAATCCCTGTAATTTCCTTTGAATGAAAGTTACAAATTAGAACAATTCTCACTACTTGCTATTTCCCTATAAGGTGATGGAACAAATGCAAAACAAAAACAAACCAGCTCTCCTAAGGGGTGTACTCTAGTTCTATATCATAGTATTTATGATAGATCTCCTACTCGTTCATGGGATATTCATGAGTTTTAAATCTGTTCATGACAATGAAGCATGATATACTCCATGTTGGCAGAGATATTAACAAATTCACTAATAAATCTGTATGGATATTTATCAAAAAGTTAGTGAACATGTATCACAGACACGCTTCTGTGGCAAAATGGATCTCAGTATTAAAAAACCCATCAGTGGTGCATTCAAAGAACTCCAGAGAAGGGTGGAATATTCTTATCACGTTACTGAAATATATATATTCATCTTCTTTTCTGGTCTATAATGATTTGATAATGCCTCAGGTGCGTGGTCAAAGCTGTGGGCTTTTTTTTTACTTAGCAACCACCAGATCTCCACTTTCATAAATTAAAGAACATATGCGGATCTTATTGCTATTTACCTTAATGTCATTTTCTCTGGTGCCCTTTGGACACAGATGACTGTAATAAGACTCAGGACAAAAATTAAAGACAATAGAAGCTAAAGTTGAAGAATGAAGAGACATTTTTTTGTAACCCTCAAATGTAATAGATGAAATGCTCAAAGGAATTGAACAACAATTGAATATAGTAAATGTGTGTATATATAATAATATATATACATAGTAAAATTATATATATATTATATTTATTTTAAAAGATACTTACATTTTTATCTCTACAATACTAAAAAAATACATTTCTTGTCCTGGTTCACTCAGAAAGTATGTTACTGCCCTTTATGATGCCAATGAGGATACAAGTGTGGTATCACTTCCATGAGTGAATAAATACAGGTCACTTCTGGAATGAGATCCATTAATTGGATTCAGCAAAAGTCACTCTAGCTTTGGGATCTCCCACCACTTTTGGAGGATTCCATACCTGGAAATACAGAAACTGTCACATCAGACAGAAGACAATTCCAGTGACTAGAATTGTATTAAACAGAATTTTTTTGAAGTTCAAATTGCATCACGATGAGAAAGTTGAACTACCGGCTTATCTGGCAATTCAAGAGCACCTTGAGATCTGAAAGCTTTCAGCCATAAAGTTTAATCCCTTTGGTACTATAGAAGAAGCATAGTTCAGTACTCCAGCCATAAAGCACGGATATGTTTGCTATGTTAAATCACTTCTGTCACGTCACAACTGCTTTTGACTAACTTCTGCCCTCCAGATTTCAGCTTCTGTTATGACAGTAGGAAAGAAAAATCATGGCCAAAGAAAAGATCATCAACCCACATAAGTAATGCAACCTGATTGCTTCATCCATGTCAACAGTTGACCTGAAATAAGCTCAAAAATATTAAGCTCCAGATTGCTGTGAACTGCATTAATAACAGAACAAGAGACGTAGACTCCCTGAGTGAACTGGGTTCGATCCTGCATCAGATATCACCAGCTGATTATCAGATATATTCTGGAGTCACTGTTTGTAAGGAAAAAAAAGGTAAAAATCGTATTTTGTGTTGTCATAAGAATTTTCAGTGCTGAATATCAGAAAAACCATGGATTGGCTTGCAAGTCTACAAATTTATACAACAAAGAAATTCCTGAATGTAAATAGATTATGATAAATTATAGCTACAGCATTCTGATATTATGATAAAAGTGCTCAGATTCTACAGGTATTACAAATGCCTAAGTATTATAAAAATGTAAATTGGACAAGAACAAGTATAATTTTTTCTCAATTTTGTTCTGTAATTGGATTCTGACAAAATGCTCACTAGCAAACTGATTTAAATCCTAACTCTCCAGTTTAGAAAATTTATTAGCTGTATTCTATTCTTCCCATATTTGGGAAAGAAAAAAAGAAAAGAAAAGAAAAGAAAAGAAAAGAAAAGAAAAGAAAAGAAAAGAAAAGAAAAGAAAAGAAAAGAAAAGAAAAGAAAAGAAAAGAAAAGAAAAGAAAAGAAAAAGATGTTGACAGCTTTTCTAATTTGAAAAACAATTTAGTTTATAGAATGGTAATTAAACAAATTTCTACTCTATCAGAATCTATTAAAAATAAAATCAAATAAATCATTCTGATGAAAATACATCAGAAATGTTTATGTAATACTAATGCAATATGACAACACTCAATATCATGTCATATTTTCAATTTCTTGAAACTTTCCCATCTTGCCTTTTCAGCTTTACATAGAACAATTGTTTTTTTGGGGTGATTTTTTTTTTCCTAAAATTTCATAACACTTTAGCTACCCTTCTTTTTTATAAATTTAGTTTTAGGCGACTTTATCCATAATTTGAAAAATCTGAGCTCAAAATAGGGACTAAATATAACCCAAAATTTCTGGGATTTTTACAGAAACAAAAAAACTGTAGGGAGTGTAAAATAAAATGTATATTTTTTTAAAGATGTTTCTAGGAGTAAGCAAGTTTAGAAAATTTCCTGTTAACAGGTCATATGAGCTTTTTCTTGCAGCAAATACCTGTGTGATAACCCAGATATTTGTGGAAGTTTTCCACCATTGCTAAATGGTGGTTGGAATGATACCTGGGAGTTGCAATTTTAGACACTTTGCACACTTTCGGAGCTCAAGCGATAAAAAGAATGACTCATTTACTGGGATATTTTCCTCTAATGCCATTTTTACAGTCTAGTTTTAAGATTCATTACAAGTAGCAATGCTTAAAGGCTGAAAGGAAGAGAAATGAGTGGTAGGCTAATTTTATATAAACCCCAAATAAGAACTTGCAAACACACCTCTCCAGCTCTTTCTCTTTCAAGATACTGATATTCCAAGTAAAACTGGCTGGGTTTGGTAGAATTCACTTTGCTGTATGTTTAGAGAAACAGACAATTAAGTGTTGGGCAGAGTGAAAATTGCCAAAGACAGTCATTGTCTCTGAGGGTTACTGCTGTGCTGCAGTCACAGTGTTCTCTTCTGGAAAGCTCTTGGAAGTACCAGAACAGATGAGAGGAATGAAAGGAAAAAATATCAGCAAGACCTTGAGAGGAAGAGCTTTTAAGCAAACAGAATAAGAATCTACATTGTGTTTCTGGCATGGAAAGAGCGATATAAATGAAAGGCTGTATCAGTGGAGAATTTGTAATGTGGCATTAGACTTCTAAACTTGCTCAATATCAAGAATATTTTATTCAGAAACTCTGGGCACTTTGGCTCAAATCTGCTCCACTGAACACACTACTGCAATTATCTGCTACTTTCAGAAGCGGAATAAGCTTAACACTGAGTTCTTTTGCAAAATCCAGCTTAGGTATTTGCAGAAGTCTGAACATGGTCAAATGGGATGGAATGCTAGCACAGCTAATGTAAGTAACCTGATTAACCTGTCAACAGGGAGGTAAAAAAGGGAAGGCAAAAAAACTGCTGTGAAAATGGGCCAAGTTTTGTGCTCAGAAAATAAAAAGCAAATAAATCTGAGAAAAAGTTGCTAAAGAAAAAGTGGAAGTACAAGCTAACATCATATTAGTGATGGAAATCCAGAGATAACTGCTTTTATTTCCTGAATTTACAATGATTATCCTTTTGATCTCCCTGTTCCCTGCTCTACAATACAGATCTGGGCAACTTCTCTTACAGATATGTTCAGGATTTGCATAGGCTTTGGAAAAAATAATGTACTGAAAACTATAAAGGATTCAAGGGTACAACAGAGTGAAGGCTGGTTAATTTGCTATTTGGTGGCTTAAATGAGGAGACTATCAAGAAAATCCTAAAATTTTACAGGTTTGGAGGTTTTCTCTTAATTTTTTGCATTTTTCTACCTCTTTAACAAGGATACAAACAAATCTAGTTCAACTAAGACCTTCATTTGGAATATCAAGTGCATCAATAAACAATGTAGGAAAATTTCAAACCTCCTCTCATAGGGTTTCTAGAGAAAACGACATAGTAAGTGTCATTTTGCTGACCTAAACTTGTATTTTCCTGCTAAAAAAAAGATTTTTTAGAAGAAAAATGTATGTCCCTCTAGGACCACCAGACTTTTGGGTGATAGAATATGCAAGTTTTTGAGATCAGTGGCTTAAGGAATCACTTCTCAATTTCTTGACTGTTTTTCAGGGGCAGAATAATAGCCCTGACAGGAAGAACAGCAGTATCATGTAGCATTGCTGGTAAGTTTCGGGAGCGTATTCGGCATTGCTAACACTGCTGGTCAGAATTACACAAACAAACATTTGGAGACAAAAAGTTGTGGTTTTTTCACTTTTAAACTGAAGTGAAAAAAGTTTTAAACTAATAAATTTTAAACTAAATAAGCTAGAACAACTAAATTTAAGTCCCAACTCCTTGATTTTTCTGCCAAACTGTGTACTTTAAAATGAAAAACAACCTCTACCAAGAGAGCAAGGTTCATCCAGTTTGCTGAATTTTATTTTACATGTTAATTTAAAGCTTTGACACTTAAATTGAGCATTAAGCAGCATTGCAATAATTAAATCACTAAAAAGGAAAAAGCACAGCAGAGTTATTATTTATCATATTCTTTTTTTCTGCTTTGTAATCTGAAAGGTTATGTCCATGTTAATTTCTCTCAGTAATTTGTCCAAATACATATATTAAGCTAATTTATTTATAGGCAAGGATTTAGAATTATTTGAAATAGAATATGTCTGTTTTTCAATATGCTGCGATAAAAAGCTCAAGCTAAAACATTCATGCTTTTTTTTTTTTTTTTGACCCACTATGTGACCCAATTTTGGGACCTACAAAATACCACAAAGCTTTATGACAGCATGTAAGATCATAGAAAGTAACTTTCAGGATGATTATTAATAATTTTATGCATCAAGTTTTAATTATCTCCTCCCACATAAACAGAAGTTACTGACACAGAGGCATACTCTTCACAGCTGAGCGTTCAGTTTGTTTTTGTGACAATACTATCAAAGAAATATAGAAGGATAGAGCATGCAAGTGTTGACAAAAATACCACTTGTACTAAAATCACACTTTTTCAGAATTAAAACTATATTAGTTTTGGAGTTTTTTTAAACAGGAATCAGTAATTCCTGGATATTATAAGCTTTTCTCTTGGAATATTGCAGGTTGATAATGTAACTTATTTCACAAGAAATAATCTTAATGGTGGAATACAAAATATATCGTTAATCTGATGAAAGTGTCTCATTAAAACAAAACAATCTACAGTAAGACAGCAACAATACTATAAAATTTCAATGTTCAATGACATTTAGATATGTTTTAGCAATTCATCCTTTTCTCTTAAACTCATTAAAGATATGAGTCTTTCTTTTACACTATCACAGTGTCTCTCAAGATTTGCCCATTAAGATTAGGAATCTTTGAATATTTTCAGCTTTTCTAGCAATGAGAATAACAAACGACAAGAGCAATATTTCATTCAACAAAATTTCATTCCGTGTGCTCTCCTTATGCCATCAAGATGAGGCTGGAATTTCCATGGGCAAACAACATTGTACTTAAAACAGTTGCTCCTTTGAGCCACAACAGCATTTCAATAGCTTTTTTAATCACTAAAATAAAGGAAAATACTCCAGATTCTTGGTACTGCTTGACAAATACTTCTTGTCAACAATCCCACGAAGTTCCTATATTGTGATGTGGTTTCTCAATAAGAAAATGGTGTTTTGCTTGATTCTCCTGTGTACCAAAGTTTTTCTCAAGTATTTTGCTTGCAGAAATACCAACTGCAAGAAATATTGCAAAGGTACAGTGAAGAGTGGTCAGAAATTATGAAACAATTTGTTCAGGGACATTCAGCTCTCCCTTCTCAGAAGTTTTTAAATGGAGAAAAGCTATGTCTTTCAGACTACTCTGTGCTTTGTTGTTGAATGTGTCCTCTTTTTTTGGTTTGGCATATTGAGTCTGGCTAAGAAGGAGTTCATTTCCCCATATCAGCCCCCCCAGTGCTGTGCTGTGTGTTGGTAGCTGGAAAGTTGTTGGTAACATCCCAGTGCTTGGCTATGGCTAAGCAGCGCTGTCCCTCCAACATCCATCTCATACACACCAGCAGGCTGGGAATTGGCAAGAGCTTGGGAGGAAACACAGCCAGGACATCTGAGCCAAAAGTGACCAAAGGGATATTCCATGCCATATGACATGCTCAGCAATGAAAGCTAAGTGAAAGAAAGAGGATATTCGTTATATATGACGTCTGCCTTCCAGAGCAACCACTACGTGTGCTGAAGCCCAACTCCCCAGAAAGTGGCTGGACCTTGCCCGATCAGAAGTAGGGAATAAAATCTCTTGCTTTTCTTTCCTTTCACGCATGTAACCTTTGCTTTTGTTTTATTAAACTGCCTTTATCTTGACCCATGTTTTTTTCCACCTTATTTCCTACTCCCTGCTTTCCTGTGAAGAAGGAGTGGTAGAGTGGTTTGGTAGGCACTTGGTATCCAGCCGAGGTCAACCCACCAAATTCAAGAACTTTGTAGGCATGATAATATAATTTAGTGTCTATTTGTTATTTTATTGTCTACTTGCTTATTATAATTTAATGTCTACTTATTTAATGCATTTTTAAATCTGTGAGTGAAATAAAAAACAAAATAAATCAAAAACCCAAGGTTTTCTGGAATATTATTTCTTAGATTCTTTAGAACTTAACAGAAAATTAAAATGTGTTTCAAAGAGGTCTAGAGGACTGTACTTTCTAAATGTGATGCCATCCAACTGTACTTCAGCTCATTTTCTTATTAAATATTAAACTTTTAAATATACGATATCTTACTGATTAAATTTTAGTTTCCAAGAGATTTTTTGCTGGTTACCTTCAGCTCAGAACAAATTGTTCTTGGCTTTCATTGTTTTCTCATTGTTTAATCCCAATAACTAATAAAACTATAAATAACTAATACAAAGAGACATTTTTAAAATTAAGCTTAGCTTTAAAAACTAGTTAAGAAAAAATGGAAGCCTTACATTTTCCAATAAATTATAAACCTTTGAGGGATTGTATAAACATATTTGTATATTTTACACATAAAAGTACTCTCTCTTTATCCCTGGTTGAGAAAATCCAGGAATATTCTAGAAGATTTTTATTTCCAACTCAACCTGACCATTCAAATAAAATAAAGAAGAAAAAACAAATATTTGTCACTTTCAAAATCCCAATGTAATAAACATCTTAAAATTCTGTGAAGATGAAGGTAGTTCTGTCATGATCTCATGCTGTATGAATAAAAAGATGTGAAATTACATCAGAACTAACTTCTAAGGTAAATTATCTGTTCTTGGAATTTCAAAGTCGATGAAACATGTTTGCCAATATTAAACACAATAATATAGACATAACTGGTTAGGGCTATACAAAATCCATCAAGATTTGTGATTTAAGGTCATTTTAACCTAAATATATTTATACTCCAGAAAATGATAGTGTGTCTGCACTGTGAGACAATTCAGCTTTTCATAGTACATGAGGAATGGAGCCAAAAATGAATATTTTTAAAGCTTTTCTTATGACTAAAGTTCTAGTAATGTTTGTTTTAGTCCCCGTGACATGAAATAATATCTCAAACAAATTTATCTTCAGGAGTCAATTGGCCTCTATGCGTATTTGCAAGGTCTCTTGTGCTTGCCTAAACACAAAGAAACCAAAATATACCTGACTATGTTTCATAATTATTTTCTCACTCTCTATTTCTACATTACAAAAAAGAAAAATCCAGTTTGAAAAGGAAAATTAATAGTGGTTAAAAATAGGATAATTCTGTAAATAATTATGTTTGTAAATATATACTGCTTCAAATGATTTTTTAAATCCCTGACTACACATTCATCTAAGAACTCACATATGGATTAAGCCATGGACTAGACCACTAGACCCTATTGAGCATAGTTGTATTCTTATTAGAACAGCTGGATTAATAACAGGAAAAAAACAATGAAGGATTTCCTGTTTCAGCATAGTTCTCCATTTTTAAAAGGTTTTCATTTCTCTTACAGTGAACTTAGAAGAACAAGAAGAATGAAACTGAAATATGGAAGAACAATATAGCTGCTTTCATACAGCTCATTATCCCTTAATAATATAAAATCAAATGTAAATAAAAGGTATTTAGTTTAGACTGTAGTCTTTGAAGTTTTAGTCTTCACTTTTCCTAGTCTTTTGGTCCTACATTTTCCTTTATCACTAATGAGAGGAAAACAACTCACTTTCTTCACACCTCTCTTTTTAAATAGCCATTGGCTAAATTCTTGTCTCCCACAGTAAATTAGACTTCTTGGTGCCTTAATATCTGTCTAAGGAGATATTGACCTTCCTCTTGTATGGGTTAAAAATTTAATGTCCAAGCTGATCCTGGTTCCTGGTGAACCAGAGGATGGTGTCATAGATACAAGGACAGCCAGCCATGAGCTGTACTCCCATATGAGAACAAAAGACTCCAGCACTGTGTGGTGGGTAGATAGTCTGAAACATGATTTATTGTTGAAACAAAGGCCAATATGAAACTTCTGCCAATAGCAGGACAATTCTGCACAAGCAACAAAGATCCTCACTACATTTAAAGGTGCTTAATCTATTTTTTTCCAGCTAATGCCTGTAACAGACTGCCAAAATGCATGGTCCTGTTTAAAGTCATTCTACACTAAGGGTAAGATATTGCTACTTGCCCAAATAGAAAAGTAATCTGTTGCAATCTCTTTCTCCAATATTATTGTAGTTCTGCCAAGATAAATGCAAGTGGGAAGCAAACACTCTATGATTTATATCCTACTATATTCACTTGCCTGAGATTCACTTGCCTTACATAGAGGAAAAAACAGAAAAGTGAAAATTAGCACAGATAAAAGCAGACTAATTTGTAAGCTGCCTTACCATGATGCCAAGTTCACTTTGTGCCTATAATCAACACAACCAGACTTCCCTGCTTTGTTATAAAGATGGAGGAATGCATTTATGCAATAAAGTTGGCACATAACTTAAAAAAACCCAAAAATCCCACCAGCATAAAATGAAAGCACAGTTGCATCCCACAGGTAAAGTCCACAAAGTGTAGAATTCCAATTAGAATTGGGTATGCACACTCTTCTTGTTAGCACAAGTTCTCTTCTGCAATAAGGGGGTTTTAAAAATCTTTCTGAAGGCACAAGACAGACTTCAGTCAGAAAACAGAGGAAATGCCTTGAGAGAAGTATTTTTCCATTAAATGGTGGACTTATACACAAAAGACGTGCTATAAAAATTGTCTCACAATATCTACATGTTAAGAAAAATGCTCAACTTTGATATTTATATTGGTAGTAAAACATTTTATACATAGTGGTAATTTTTTTAAAGAACCTTGAGTGGAAAATTAAATAAATCTTGCCCATAACACCTTTTTCTAGAAGCAGCATCATGCATCCATGGCTCATCTCTGGTATTTCTGAAAACATGGTTTGGATGGTTATTCATATTCTTCATTGTTTAAAAAAAACCCAGAAAAACAAAAACAAAACAAACAAGCAAACAAACACAAAAAATCAAAACAAACCAAACCAACAACAACAAAAACGAAACAAAACAAACAACAACAAAAAAATCAACCAAAAAAAACCAAACCAAACCAAACCAAAACAAACAAAAAAAAACCAAACCAAACCAAAACAAAAAAAAAAAACCACAGAAGTCATTCTGCTGCAATAGCAGAATGAACAAAACTTAGTTTTCCTGTAGGTTTGTGTCCCTCTATTCCAAGCATTTTCCACCCAGTTCACTCCTATATACACTTCACAAGTTTTTACTTGTCTCTTCTTGTTTCGTACATGTTCAAGTATGCAAGTATGAAGTATGTGCTTTAGCTAACATAAGAATTATGTACAAACGTAGGAACTGGACATCATATCTATCTTCTAACCAGGTATCAGCTTCATCATACTTGAAGGAATTTAAACTTTAAACTCCTCTTTCTTTGGCAAACATGGTCAATACCAACAGTTTCTAGAAGTTTTTGAGGATGCAGCTATGGTGTAGGAGAAGAGAAGTCCATGGTATTTGTCTCTTTCATTTAGTCATAAAGTCTCCTTTATTTAAAAAAAATTATGTTGAAATGCACCAAATCCCCACATGTTCCAAAAGCATAGATGATGAACAAGTAAAAACCTCAAACCCTCTGTCTTTAAATTACTGAGCAATCATAAATGCTCCTCTAAATTTTCTTTTTGTTTTTTTCCCAGTAATCTCCTGATGATGTCTATATGCTCATTGCCAAAAGTTCATTAGAAATGCTGCCTTGCGTGCTACTCATTACATATGTATCTCTTGTGACAAACTCCTTAATGTCATTTGGGACTCAGAACAGGTTTTATAACAGACTGATTATGGGTATAGCAGAATCAAGATTTGAAAAGTATGTAAATGAATTGAGCTGTCTTTAACTTATGGAAAAGCATCATAACTATTAAGTTGATACATTTTCTAGTAAATGAGTAAGCAAATAACTCTAGTTTCACAATTCCCAGTTTAATGGAGCTATTGAGCTAACAAAAGGCAATTTTTCAATGTTTATAAAAACATATTCACAGCTACAATCATTTTCTTGAGGCATTATGATAAAGTATTCAGATATTTCATAATTTATGGTAGTAGAGTTTGAAAGCTGACTACCCACCTGGACATAAAACCTTACTGTTAAACTGCTTATTTTTCCTGACAACCAGAGGGCTTTATTAATTTCCTCTAATCTGTTTTGAATATATTTATCAGGTTTTCCAAAGAGAACATTGATTTTAAATACAAGTTGTTCTTCCTCTTACTGATGACTAGAGCCAACAGGCTTTTTTCAAGGAAATTGCCCTGCCTGGGAGATGACTTAGAATACATGACAATATCTTACATGTGAACAGAGACAGAACATTGAGGGTTTCCTTTTTTTGTCTCAAAAAGCCACATGGAAAGGACAGATAACTTGTGTAGCCAAGTGGGTTTGGCTGTGTCCATTGCACTTGTCACTCTCTCATGGTATGGCTTCTGGGTGGGCAGAACTAAGTGCGTGGAATCCATTTAGAAAGTCCAGATCCATTGGAATTTAATTCAGACACGAAGGCCATGTGAATGATACATAAATTCCCAGCTTTTAAGAGCTGTTTTTCTCCTTTCCATTTATACAGGTCACTCTGCAGTACTAGTAACAACAGTATTTGTCTGTCTATGACTTTATTATACACACTAATGTAAGAGTGCCATCCTTGAATTACATCATATCCATAAACTTTGATAAATAAAATCATACCACTAAATATAATTGTCACAGGAAATGTACTGGACAGAATGCAGACAGGATAGAAATAAAAATTTGTTTACAGGTACACTAAGGCATAAACTGTCCCTAATCTTAACAGCAGAAAAAACAAAAATCAATTTCACTGCTGAAAGTATAATCCAATAAAGAAATCTGCAATGGCAGTACAATGACCCTCCTCTGCTCTGAATTAATATTTAGAAAAGTTCCTTATTTTAATTTCTGTTCTCATTCATTTAATTTATTTCTTGGGGACCTACCAGCCGTGACAGTTTTTCTGTTGCAGGACAGAGTAACACAAGGCCTAACAGTAAAGAGTGTAGGGGATCATTTCCACTTAGTAAAACATAGTAGCAATTTAAATCTAGATATAACAGCTTTCCTTCCCTGTTAAAGACTTAGAACTTCTTTAATATCTGTCTGGTTTTACTGAGAGGAAGAAAGAGTTTCTAGCTTTTAGTATGCTCCCACTATGAGCACAGGGGATGTAGATTTTTTCTTGCCAAGGTGCTGTTGGGCATTCAGAATTGGTCATAATGCAGCAACATCCATCATGAGTCCATAAACCCCTACAACTCAGAAATTCAGAAGGCATTTAAATAAAATACATCATGTTTTTGCATGCAGCAATTTGTTTGCACAAGTTTTATGAAGCCAAGCAACCAAAATTAAAGTCTGAATGCCATCAGTGCAATATTTCACTCACTTACTAGAGAACTTCATAAGTACAGCAATACATTCCAATGAAATATGCACAACATTCATTAAGGAATTTTATGGAGTTTTCTTGCTCTATTCAGAACACTTACATTTTTACACACACAAGAAAAAATTCTAAACAAAATAGTTACATAAAAGCAATCAATCGTAACAGCAAAAGTTTGAATCTGAAAGAAAGGATGGGTCCTCATTCATCAATGAAACAGAACTTTGTAATTCAGAGACAAGGTATGGCCATCATACCCAGCAGCATCTCATATGTGGTCATTTATTTAGATTATTGCAACTTTTATAAACAGATATTTAACTGCTTACAAAACAAAACTGCAAAAGCATAATTTTCTACCATAGAGCTGTTATATATCTCTGCTGACACTTAATCTGAGTAAGAGCTAGTTTAGCATTTTGAATGGAATGGAACAGATTACTCGATTTTTTTTCCTTGTAGAAATGAAGAGCAGAGGTAATAAAATTAATATTATTTGCTTAATTTTTTTAAAGAGTTGTAAACCTTGGGGCAGCTGTATTAGTAAGTAACTATAAGACTTGAGCCGAAAAACAGATAAAATATAATAGAAAGAAAAAAAGGATTGAGATACTGAGGATATAGAAAAGCCAAAAATCACCAGCTTGTTTACAACAGCTGTGAACTTTATAAATAAGGGGTATATGAAAAGCATAACATAATAATGAATACATTCAGTATATGTAGAAATGCAAATTAAGTTTCTGATTTATGGGATAAAACATTCTAAAATTCTGCTAATGCCCCAGGGATGAAAAGTACAGGGTGATCCCGATACTCTGGAACAACTATTCTTTGCAATACTTTATCACTTAGGTCACAGCCACTAAACTATTAATCTCATTTGCATGAAATAGTGTAGTCTTTAATTCCAAAATTCAGAGGAATTTTATTTTCCCAAGAAACATAGATTGAAAGGTTTATTTTATTTTGCACAAGATGCAGAACATAATTTTTGGGGAAGAAACCAAAAGGAGAAAATAGAAGAGAAAAAGAAGAGCTTCAAAAATACTATTAGATCCTCAGTCTGAGAATATGTAGCAATGGCCAATTCAAGGGCTTACAGCTTTTCAAAGAACCCTCTGTAATGTTGATTGCTCTCTAGAGGTTGGTTGTTTTCTATAATCTTGCCTTTTCCTATCTGTCACACACATCCCTTTCTTGCTTATGTTTTGCTAAGGTTTTCCTTCCTTTCCCTCTGTACTTCATGTAACTTATCCTGTCCTAAGTACATACAAAGAAATAAATAACTATTTCATGGCACCAATTTTCCACTGCCCCTTTACATATTTTTATGGGAATAAATAAGCAAATAAATGCCTAGATCAAAGTAGCCCTTTTTAGGATTGTAAGAGAAATGGACATATAACGTAGAAGTGTTTCTGAAATAACAGAGATGTTTGCAAAACCTAATGTCTTTTCACTCATTACCTTTTTCTTTAGTTGCTATAGAAAACTGACTAAATGCTGAAATAGGATTTGAGATATTCAAAATTCAACCTCACTTATAAGTGCCGAACTTTTAATTTCTCTTCCTGGTCCTTTAAAACATGCCAATTCTTTAAGGTTAACTTCATGTAATTACCATATATTAGACTGCACCTCCAAATCCCTGATGGGATATCATCTCTAGAATTCAGCTACGAATCTTGTTTATATTCATATTAATACTTCTTTTGTATTGTATTTTATATGTTTTATAAATGCTGGATATTTAAAAACAAATGCAGAAAGCCCTTGAGGGCTTTAGGAGGAGAGACACATACATAACAGAATAAATCCAGTCTGTTCAGCAGCACCAGCAGTAACAAAGCACTGAATGTTGTTACCCAAAACCAATTCAAAGTGCATCTACATTTCTCTAGAAGTGAGAAATAAAATTGCGTCTGGCATTGAGGTCTCTGTAGAAGAAATTTACATTGAAACACCTGAATATAACTCCTTAATATGAAATTTTGTGTAGGGTCTTGGTCATTTAACATAATGTAAGGGAGTTTTTTTAAAAATATTTATTTACTATTAAATATTACAATGCATGACATTCAGAAACCAGATTTAGTTAACATTTAAATTGGGCTTATGCTCAGACACTGTAGGGTAGAACCCACACATTGCAGTTCCACAAAGCTCAGCAACAGATTACCTGCCGTGACTGGAGCAAGATGAGACATTATTTGTGAAAGACAATACTGCAAAGAAAAATCAGGTAACACAAAAATTTGGTAACTTTTTTTTCATGAATTATAGTCTCCAAAGGTAAGAAAATGTCTTTAAAAATCTCCCTGCATACTGACACATGGTAAAGTTTGAATTATTTGTGAGCTACTTATAATTAATATTTACAATGACAGTCTCCTTGTTTCCATCCTGCTCATGAAAACCTCAAAACAGGACAATGAAGAAACAGAAATGAGATTTCTCACAGATTTGTTTTTCACTGTATGTTGTAATAATTAGTTAATATTAAATATTTACAAGTATTTGGTGCCTTTTCAGGAAAAAAATAACAATAGACATATATTCACATGTATTCATAGAAATGCATACAGATCTATATATCTGTATGCAGAATTTGCCAGCTGCCACACCTATCCTTTTAATCTTCTGATAAGGATAGGTGTAGTTCTTCAGATAAACCCAAAGGAAAACATATTTTTACACATAGGCAAATTCAGAACAAATTTAAATAATTTTCTGGCGTCAAATTGTTCGGTTTACATTTCAAAATAAAATTGGTGATTTCTCTTTTCTGACAGGACCTTTTCTCTTTTCTGAAATGGCCGGAAGTTGTGTCAGTGGAGGCTGAGGATGGTAGATGGTAATCAAAAGCTGAACTTTGCTTCATTAACTCAAAAATAGATATTACCTTTCATGTTCCTGCATATGCTGATGACTAAAGTTATTCTAACTCCACCAAAACATGAAATTTAGAAACACAAGGAAAGTAAATAGAAATGATGAACACTCTTCAGTATCGACGTGCTGATGGGAAGGCAATTTTGAAAGATTTAACTCTTAATCATTTTATGAATGTCATATCTAGAAAAAACACCACAATTTTAGCATAAAAAATTTAGGACTCCAGAACAGCCAATTACTTTTTGAACATGTAGGATGAAATACTAATTATTGACTTGAGCTTGTTAAAGAAAACTTAGCTATGGAGAACAATACAAAGAGATTATTAAGATTTAACATTCTCTGCTTTTCCCACACAGGCTGATTAATGGCATGGATAAACCCAAAAACTTATATATTGGACTATAAAAAGAAAAGTATGTAATCTTCCATGCTACTCAGAGATAGCTAGAATAATAGACATCTGTGGATTCCAGAAGGAATGGAAAGCAATAAAAAGGAGACGAATAGGTATTTTTTCCAAAGTGTAAGATGGGAACCTTCCTTGAAAAAAGAGGATGCTCTTGCCTTTGCCTGCAACTAGCGACACCTTTTTATTTTCTTCACAATTTCAATGGCCCAGTCACCCCATGAATAGAAATATTTTTTGAGCCACTGAATCTAAGAAAAATATGATAAGTCAGTTATGTTACACCACATTTGCAATTGCACCAATTGCTGTATTGAGCCTGTTGAACCTTTTTAATTTTATGGTATTTATTTCTATTAAGTTCAATTAAATCTGATGCAAGATCTAAGAATATATAATGTAAAAGAGCAAGTGGAGGGAACATTTGTTGTTAAAACACACAGCAAAGTAAACAAAATGTAGATGCATTTCAGGAGAGTTTGGGGAAATATAGCACCTGTAGTTATCACAAATTTAAAGTAAGTTTCTTTTTTCAACTTCTAATTTCTGTTTTGAAGAAAAGAACAGTGTTCATGGACTGTAAGATTTACAGCTACTATTTTTTGCTACTACTGTTTTGTATCCTTTCACTATATGTCATTTGCAGATTATGTTCTTGTCCTTTTCCTCATAAAAAGAAGCAATACAAGAGATATAAGGATGAACCATGCTTTATAAATCATGTGTGAGATCATCATTACTCTGGAGAACTTGCTTACATTAATGTCCCAGTTTTAATACTGATGTTAAATATTCTCCTCCTGTTCTCCCTCTCTGCACCCTCTTCAGAATTCCCATGAATGAGACAGTGGAAAGGGACAATCTTCTTTCTTTTGTTTATTATTTTATCTTTTTGTTTATCAGCAGTTTCTCATCCTTACACAAAATCATGATTATTTTATTTGGATTTGCAGTATAATGGGGAAATATCTTTGTTCTACCATGTACAAACGCACACATTTTAATAAAACTCCCTTTTTGAATACGCACAAAAGCAAAAACATCAAAAGAATCTTAGCTCTTCTGAAGAAACTTTTCCTTTAAGAAAACAAGCACAATTTTCCAAAATATTTCTAGTTTTCCCTTTAAATTAGCCTAAAATATGGGAAGTTATACCCAGTATTTTTGCCCTTTGTCACCAGAATTATTCGTTCTGCCACATAATGAGTTATCATTACAAAACTTTCTGGCTGCTCCTATGTATTGCACTATGCAGATGGCTGATGGAATTTTAACTCTTCAGAGGTGATCTGAGCAGAAGTTTCACAAAACCACGTACGCCAATGAAACTCATGGATGACTTGTTTGCATTAGCACGTCTCTCTGAGTACAAAAAAATAGGTGGAAAAAGAGGTCTTGAGAGTAAATGGTATTTGGTGACATCTCAAAAAAAAAAAAAAAAAGATCTTTTGGTGAATGCAATGAAACATAAATATTTATGGCCATTGGCCAAACAGACTAGATTATAACCAAATTACCAGATTCCTAGGCAGAAAGGAAATCACCCTTGCAAAGCATTACAGGAATTTGTTGCATTTAATAAGGCAACACAGAGAACATAATTTAATATTCACCCTTATAATTTTAAATTACTTCTAAAGAAAGAATCAGCAGCACGAGAAGACTGTATATGCACTGTATATGTACTGGCTCTGATTTCATATACTTAATACTATTATATATGTTCACAAAAGGAGAAATATTCCCAAACATACAGTGAATCATTACCTTCAGAATGATCTACTAAAGTTCACCTGTGATACAGTGGTCAGTAAAAGTCTGAACTCTTATGAGGGAAATCAATGCACAATTCTACAAATTGCTTTCTTGGTGATAGTTACACAGAAGGTGGAAGCAGGGACTGGCAACTTGGAATGAATTTTCAAAGATATTTTCAAAGTAGAAATAAGGCAAGAAAAACAAATACTCATTGGAATTAAATCTGGCCAAGGGTGTCAAGGACAGCCAGAAAGACTTCCTCAAATACACCAGTATCAAAAGGAAAACCAAGGATAATTAATAAATGGAGCAGTGACTTGGTGGCAGAGAATGCAGAGAAGGCAGGATTACTGAACACCTTTGCATTGGTTACGCTGACAAGCCCAGCCCCCAGGAATCTGTGAGCCAGGAGAGCAGGGTAGAGGAACGAGGAAGAGGTGACCAGCCCTTTGGGCTACAACTTGTGTCCAGTCTAGATATTGACAAGTGACTATCCTGAATACTTTGTGCAAGACATCACTGGCATCAAGATTCACTTTGGAGATAACAAATCTTATTTGTTTCTTTCCAGTCTCATGCATTTGTCCAATATCCTCTCCTAAAATTCTGTGCCAATGTAATCCTATGCAGGTAGAAGATTAAATTTTGAAATTAGATACTGAGAAAGTATTTTTTTAGAATTATGAGTTTTACAGAGGAACATGCATACATCCTCAGTACACTGTTTTCAACTGAGACGCTTCCATTTCCTTATGTTTTTTTTTTTTCAAAACTGTGACAACAGCCTGTTCCTCAGGCTTCTTTTATGAAGTGGGTGGGTTTTCAGGGGTTTTTGGGGGGGGAGGATTTTGGTACTCAGAAACTATATTCTAGCTTTTAAAAGGAATTAATAGTTTCTGTAGGTCACTTGAGCTCTCTGCATTTTTTTTCCAACAATAAAATTAGATTATATTCTTCATCTGCTACACAAAAATGGATTGTGTAATACATAATTTTAGTCCAGTGAAGCAGAAATCACAAATCTCTTAGGTTCTTTTTTTAATGGTCCAAAGTTTCTAATCCTGTGATGGCAGAGCACAAATGAATTTGCAAGGGGGAGGAATTCTGTAAAGATGAAGAAATGGCAAATTTACAAAAGATATTAATGTGATCCTTTCCTGGCAGAAGAAATGCATGAGAAAAACCATGTGATCTCCCTATGTCTCGTAGCCATTGAATCCTCTACTGAGAAGTATTTAGGAAAATCAAGGAAGAGTATGTCACACATGTGTGCATAAGAAAGTTAATAAACCATTCACATGGAAAATTCTTGAGACTAGATATTGTTGCTATGCAATTTGTACAGCTATAAAACATGTGTAGCTCAATTAGTTTTGTAAATATTGAAAATACAACTTCTGCACCTTAAAAATTTCTACCTTAACATAATCTTCAAAAGCTCCCTTTCTGTGGCGACACAGTTGAGGGAGAGAAATATTTATAAAAGAAAAGAAGTCATCTGCTTCAATAGAGTTAATAATAATACTATTATAACACCAGTACCTTTTCTGCCACAAATATCCAATGAAATACTATTAGAAATCATATTGGATTCTACGTAATCTGTGTTTCAACAGACTAGATTATCACCATGGTCTGGGTTTATAATACTTAACTTCCCAAGTAACAGCAAATGCAAAAATCCTGTGTATCATTCCGGAGAACACAAGTGAAAACCTGGTTCTTGCAGGAAGCAATTCAGCATCTATTCAGTCTAACAATAGAAAAAGTGAATGTTTATTTCAAGTAGATAGGGTTTTTTCCCTTTCACAAAACACAGAAAAAGAAAGTAAAACAAAGACAACGAAGCAGCGAGCAGAGATCTTGGTTGAATGGAAAACTCATGTTTTCTTTGATACAGAGAAAACTTTATTTTCTCAAACTGTCAGGGAGTATTTATTATAGAGACCAAGAAATATCGAGTCTGCACTAAAGACTTCCTCTTGGTTGTATAACAAGTCACACATGTAAATTTACTGGATACAATTTTTTTGCTAATCTCTAATTGTACTAATAGAAGTAGTCATCTTTGTTCAAAATCAATAAGCACTATAGATGTATTAAAAAAGTTAGACTGTCTATATAGAAACATTTAATCTTTACACATAAATAATGTCACCATACCACTGTTTTCAGTAGTATTTGGGTGACTGAGACATTTATTAACTGAAAATAGACTGCTCATTTAAATCACAACAGCTTCTACTGCAGGTACCCAGAGTCTTTCATTTCAGGTCACTTACTATATGAATAGGCAAAATGGCTTAGTGTATTTTAAATCAGCTAAAAATCCTCTTTTACATTTTACATGAATAAATATAAACTTTATAAGGCCTAAAGGGGCAAAAAACCTGCCAATCACTGGATAAATGTTTAAAGCTCATCTTATTGTTTTGCAGCTGTTGCCCTTTGCTGAAGGATGTTTCCTGTGCTGCAGACTCTGAATAACAGCATTTCATTTTAAGAATGTAATTAGAAACACATCTGTTATTCTAGAACCTTTAGATTGAGCAAGTCCTCTGTAAACCAGACAGGAAGGTCTTTAAAAAAGCATTTTCAGCATACTTAATCTCTCTGCCTTCTACCACCCTACTACATTGAAAAAAAACAATAATTAAGTGTCCAGATGTCTGTTTTGATTCTACAACATATATGACCTAGCAACCAATGTTTGATTCATTTCACTGAGCTCTGGAAACAAACAAGCAAATTCTTTTTCAGATGGTTTATTACTCTGGACCTTCAATAAAACAAGCAGCCTTTGGCTAGACTGTAAGAATTATAGAATCATGTTCTTCATCTTCTTGGAATTTCAAACGAATGGTAGAAGAATAAATTGCATCTTGAATTTTAATCCAGGGAGTCTCAAGTTTTGACAATCTCTTCACAAGCTAGTGCAAACTTTAGCTGAGTCTGGAATTTATTTCAGAGTCAGTCTCCTCTTTTATTCTGTCACTGGGTAGAGCAGTACTCAATTAAACTGCAGTAATTAATAACTAAAAGATGAGTATGACCTGCTTTCTAATATCTCAGCTGCTGTATTTGCCATGCAGACAGTATACCTCAGCATATACCTGATTTAGTGGACATAACTCTGATCCAGTTCAATGACACAAACTGGCTTCAAAGGCTTAACTGGTAGAACAAGAAGATGTATGACTGAAACTTGGGCACTGTTCTGCACATAAGGTGGGCACTGCAAGACAAATTGCAAGGTAGAAAGAATCTAAGTGATCTGAGTCTTCCTAATCTAACTTCTTCAGTTTAATGCACCACTGCTTATAGTAGTGTATCTTTGATTTCTTTGTGATGGTGCCCTTCAAAAATCACAACACAGATAATAAAAATGATCAAACATGGAAATCAACAGTGTTACTTTCACTTCTTAGCCATTAATTATGTTCATTCCAGTGACTCCTCAGGTACTCTCCAGGTAAAAAATGGACCCCCCAGAGATAAGAAACTAGTTTATTTCTCAGCACACTCATGAGCTTAGTGGTTTCCCTTTTCAACAATCTATTAGTTAAAACAACCTCACTGAAACTTTATTATCTGTTTTAAATTCAACCCCTAAAAATCCACCATTATCAAAATTTATCTTAGAAAGTAAGGGTCCTTGTACATCTGATTAGTGATCCCAATTAAGAAGATGATGCCAATAAAACAAGAAAAACTGCATTAGAAAATTAAAGTGCTGTCTAGCCATAAGTTAAAAAAAAAAAAAAAAAATCTTTGGGCTGTGACAAATCCTTTGCTTTAATTCACTGTTTAAGATGCCAATTAATCCAGAACTACCTAAACATTCGCTTGTTGACTAACATTACCAGTGTAGTGTTTTAGGTATTAGGGGTTTACTCACAGATTGTGGTAGACAGCTTTTTAAACTCTGAGGTCCTCCAAATGTATGTGACTTTGGATTGATAGTCACAGAATTATTTTTCAGAAAGTGATATATTAATGAGGGCACTGTATACTTTCTTTATGATATTTGATTGGAACGTAGCTTAAAAAACCCTAAATAAGTAACACATAGCCTGCAAACATTTAAAAAATACTTTTTCTGTTATTAAAAAAAAAAATCTTAATGTAATATCTGATAAAAAAATTTTAAGGATCCAGCTTTGCATTAGAACATGTTCTAAATCAAAAGCAGAATATTTGCTTTCTGTAGTACTATCCTATGATGTTATAGAGCAAATGAAAAAATAAAAAGGATTTGGGGTTTTTTATACTCTCTGAACAACAGATTTGAAGGATGTGAATCTTCTGGTTTAGCTACATGCATTTGGCAATCCAGCAAAGCAAAAAAAAAAATTATATGAATTTATAGTGCAACTGAGACAGATTAGGAGCGTCAGCCACCATACAGCTAATAGATATCAGTAACTTTTGTTTCCTCGTTCTTTATTTCGTTATGAAATTTTAGATAAAAGAAAGCAAGCACTGTTATTAGATGTTTCTGCTAAAATTGCAAACTGACAATGTATGATCAATTTCAACTATTTGTAGGGACTCTTTGAGTTAACACCATGCTATGAAGTATCTCAGAGAAGTAATCAAAATGCAAGCAAATACCATAAGATCTAGTAGATATGTGCAGTTTGGAAGTGATCACTAATCAAAATACCTATCTTCTTCTTTGGACTGATTTCCATCTAGAAATCTGCATTTCTAAAGGACTTCTTAAAAAAACAATGACCTGCTTGCTTCCACTTCTCCTAGACCAACTAAATTTCCATAGGAGGCTTAGAAAAACGCCTTCCAAGACTTGCTACCCCAGAATGTGTGAATCAATCTGCCTCAATTAGCTCTAATTGAAGGGAAGTCTCAGAATTTCCTTCTTAGTCCAGTTTCCTCGGTAGTCAAGATTATAAGGAAATCCAAACTCTTTGCATAAAAGTTTAAAATAAAAATATAATGATAAAAAGCAAGGGCTTTTAACTATTTCACCTACTGAGCATCATTTCCCCTCAGGGACTTTCTTCTGAGACTAAGCTGTCAATCCTCCCCTTTCACTTCAAAGAGCTTTTCTCTCCCTTAGATATAAATAGATCACTGCAGACACCCAGAGAGATAGAAAACCATCCACCTGTAAAGACTTGCAGCAGAGAAAGCCTGAAACTCACCTTTCTGAGGGTCCCCTTTCTACATTCCACCAAAGGGCCAGGTCTTTCTCCTTATGATAAGGCACACTACTGTATTACACTTCTGTTTCCAGTAGGTCTTCAGTCAGCGACAGCCTTATCCAAGTCACAAATCTCCCCTCCACAAAACCTGCAAGCCTCCTTTTTTGCTTAGCAGTGTTTTATTGTGAGCAGGTGGAGTAACCTGCTTGCAGTTGGTAATAACTCCATTTAACATATGTAAGTTAATCCCATGCTTTCTTATTCTGATATAGTGCCAGGTTTCTATATATTTATTCTTGAGAGTAATAGTACTTCTTATTGAGCAATAAAAATATGTATATTATGCTTGCTTGTTTGCTGCTCATGCTGTCAGTTATCTATCTTTATCACTTGGTGTCTTTGTTTCCATCTTTTTCACCAAGTTGTCAATTTTCTTCCTGTTCAGCAAATTTCTATATTAAACTTACCTAGGGAGAAGTGATTGCAGTTCTTCACTGTCAAGACTGTGTGGGTAACTAGTGTGGATTTTTTTTTTACCTTTCATTTTTCATGACAGGCTTATATATGTGCATACAACCACTAAATATTTTCTCTATCATAAGCTAAAAAACATCCTGGCTTTGGAAAATGGCCTCATATGGAGCAGAAAGCTACTTATTTCCATCACTGCAGGATAGCAGTTGTTTTGTTTGTTCTTTGGCATAGGAAGCCTGAAAATAGAATTTATTAGTGCTAGGACTGTATGCATTTTTCTAGAATATATCTCATTATAACTCTACTCTGGTAAGCAGCTTACTCCCAAAATTTACCATCATTTGAAATATAAACCTATTCTGATAATGTTGCTCAGTGTTGCATAATCCTGAATTCAGAAATTTATAGTAATTAGGATTGTGACAGATGCTTATAAGTTGCAAAAATACTGAATTATATTATTTTTTCTAAATTATTCTATTCTGATCATTAGAAAACTGTTAATCAGTACATGCATAATTTTGCTTGAACTTTAGTAAAGTCAATCCTAGAAATCTTAGCTCAATATAGGTAACTAAATATTGAAAATAATCCCACATTTCCTGTGAGGAAATCTTTTAAATATCTCTGGACAGGTTATAAACATTAGTTTTTCGATGTAAGGGATGAAAGATGAAGCAAACAGAGGACACATATCTGCCTTGCTTATGCATACATGAGACCTGGAAAAGGTCCCACATACCTTGTCATACTTGGATGCCTTGTTGAGAGAGAACTGTATCAGCAACTTCTTTGAGTCCAGTGCCCAGTTTTCATAAGGGAACTTGCAATCACTTGTGGTTGGGGTTTGTTATCAAAGAAAGTAAAAAAAAACCAGCCGTCTTCCTGAATGACAGAACTGTTCTTGGTTATTGTAATTTCAAAGTAAAATTGCTGCTCTTTCTACTTCTGCAGTGGGAAAATGCAAAGAGTGCATAACTATAATTTTTAAGCCAAGAAAATATACTTGTATCACAAGTATATGGACTCAACTCAGCCACAAGAAATCACATTAAAAAAAGGAAGGTATTTTAGGACTTGAAGTTCCTAGAACAAAATCTTTGCCTTATTGAATTTGATGGCAAAATTCCTGCAGATTGCAACTGAACACACCTTCTCCGAGAGCCCTCACTACGTGGGCTTTCTGCTCTAACCAGAAGGTCACATGTCCTACTTCATTCCCAAAATACATACATAACTTGTCTCAGCTGTAATTGTTTGGAAGGTGAAAATCCACATTGTCCCTTATAACAAGCATTCTTGTTATAAAATAAAGATAGGAAAAAAGAAGGAAAAAGTTACTTAGGATAAACCTGACTTAGCAAAAAACCAAACCATCAGTGTGTTATCACCGCCATCCACTTCCTAATTCCAAAACACATCACTGTTACAGTTACTGAGAAGAAATTAACCCTGGCCCTGAAACCAGGACACTTCTCCTGCAGCATTTCATTTGCAAAATCTGATCACAAACACATCTGTCTTTCCCAGGTACCTTTTTCTGTGAGTGATCATAAACCAGAGCATTCCACAGTAACTTACTCCTCTTCTCTCTGCCACATGTATTCAGAGTGCAAAGACGAAAATGTCTTATTAGTTTCATAGCAAAACTGTGTTTCCATTTTCTTTTAAAACTATGTCAATCACATTCAAAATGTGAACATAAACTATTTGGAAAAAAATTCCTACTGAATGAATCTATTTTTGAAGAGAGAATCACCAAATTCAGTGATGTTTCACCAGAAATTTCTGTCAACATATGGCTTAGAGAAGCTAAATCAAAGGCCAGAAAAATCTCTGATTTTGGATGGAAAAATGTCAGATAGCGAGAATTGGCACAAGAACCTTCAAACAGGTAAGAAAAAAAATGAGGAACTGACAAAATGAATATGTGTTTCTTTTAAAAGGGCACAAGTAACAGCAAGTCCACAAATTTTCCTGGAAATCAGAAAACACTGCAGATCTAAAAACTTGATAGAAGACTCAAGTACAGTTTCAGATGTGCAATTTACACTTAGCAACTTCTCCCTTTCTTTTGTGGCAGTTTGGCTCCTGGACAGCTTTGGAGAAAATTGTCTTCTTTTCTGAACTAAGACTACTAGAGTAGATTCTTCCAATGAGACTTTCTTTATTTCAGATATGAAACTCATGTTTTTATTAGGACATTTTAAAACCTAAAATAGATACATCCAGTTATTACAGCTACATAGCAGTTATTACAGATGCAATTACCATGGAAGAAAAGAAGGGACAAATATGAAGGGAAACATAATGCAAGAGTGTGCTTCTCCGTATCAACTTTAATCAGCAAATATCTTAATTTATAAGTTCCACATACTGAGCTCAATTAAGTGTGCTATTCAGGAGGTGGGCAAAAAAGTCAAATGGAGCAGGTGAATGAAGGCACTGGTGATGTAGGACGAGAAGAAACATAGTGGCCAACCAGTGATAAAGTGCTGATGGTCTGTCTTGTTTTGATCTTGACTAGATTGACCCTTCATCCTGTCATTATCTTGATTAATTGCCAACAGTCAGTTTAGTCAGCACATATAAATTTTAAATAAATTGTAGGGTAAGCATCATTCTTTTCTCTATTTCTAATGAGCTTGGTACAGAGAAGACTCATATCCTTGCTGCCACAGTTCTAGGTCAAAGCACATTTAATACAGATCAGCTATAAGGGCTGGAGGCTGTTTGGAGAGAGTATATTAATTTCTCACCAGCCGCAGAGAATATTATTCTGTTTCCCATCCGTTCATCACTCAGTGGAGAATGCTATTGAAAGGAAGCCTCTACATACAGAAATTTTGCTGATGTGGAGATGTATTTAGATTTAGAACTTCTTACTCCCTGTAAAGAATGTACTAATATTTGGGTACATACTTTAGAATCTTACATTTTGAAAACTTTTTTTTTTCTTAGTTTGCAAAATATGATGCAAAAAGGCCGTACAGGCAAATCTATAAAGAATATTTTAAATTAACAATTTTTTTTCATTTACTGTAAAAACGCCTTAATATATTTGAATGTTACGTGTGCTCAGATGTTTTATGGTTCTTGCTGCCTTCTCATGTCAAAAGCTATTTACAACAGAGTTACTTCAGCTTTCCTTTGCTGATTAATGACAAGGCAATCTACCACCCACTCATATATACAGATAGTCAGTACATTGTGTTTATGGGAAAAGAAACTTATCAGCGGTCTTCAACTGGGATATCCTGGATTGTCTAGGGATCTAAATTCTAATGTTTGAGTACTGCGTTGCTATTGTGAAAGACTGCAAGCAACTTGATGAAAAAAATGTAGATTATCATATCAAAATAATTAATGAGGTGCATTTTGTTATGCCTGTTTACATAATTTTGTATATAATTGGTCAGATACAATTAGTAGAACGAATTTCCACTTGTCCATCTTTAAACAAAAATGTCCATGAAATCCAGATGTTAATCAATCTTTGCAGTTCATAGGAATTTTTCATGAGTAGACATTTGATGTACAAATGACAGTAAAGTTATTACTGTCTTTCAAAATATGTATGAATATCTATTTTGATTTGCTACACACTTATCACTGACAACTGAACAGTTAGACAAGCTAATTTGTTTCCCTTTTCACTTAAGTTGCCTACAGTACAAGGCCTCATCAGAAATTATAGCCATTGCTTCATCTAATAATTATGATCAAATTGCACATTATAACTGAATTCTCAATACCTTAACAATGAAGAGTGGACTAAACAGTGAACAGTGAGTAGAGTGAAAAAAAAATAAAACAAAGGAAAGAAGAAATTTATTTAGAAGCTGAATTATAAACTGAAATATTTTGATTAAGGAGGTTTTGCCTGGGCACCGTGAGACTCATTCCTGAGTCTGCTCCTTGTACCTGCTCAAGAATTCTCAATTTTACGATTTTCTTGCTCCACATGTTTTGTTCACCCAGTCTACAGACCTTGGAGGAATATTCTCAGATTTTACTTGCACTTTACCTTGCTGATGTTCATTGTTTTCATAATATTAATGTCTGTTTTTGGGAAAAAAAAAAGTATGAGTGCTCAACTGGATTCTGAAAAGCCTACATAATTTTCTAAAACTAAAGCATTTCTGTGGCTTCCTAAAGAGTGTCATGGTCACTGAGTGGCTTTTTAACACTATCCTGCTTTTTATACCAAACCTTCGAGATGCCAAAGATTTCCTCTCTGAGCTGGAGTAGTATCTTCAGATACATGAGCTGGAGTTAAATATCATCCCTATGAGCAGGATCAAATTTGAAATGTAAGTCATCAGTCTTTATCTGAAAGCTCGCTGCTTGGTATTTGGAAAATTCTGGTAAAGGATCAGTTTAGTCATGTAGAGCTTCACAGATAAAAGTGAACATTTAAGAGTAACAAACCACCACATTTTCAAAACTGTTTCTTTCCTTTTCCTTGCAGGCACCAGACACACACAGGCCTGCAACATGAACATTACACAGGTAGTAGACTTCAGTTTAGTAAATACTCTTATACCTTGAATTTGGAATCCATATCTCTCTGTGCTACATAGGCATTTATCTCTTTCTTCTTTTTATGAAGACTATGACTTTACTACTGTTTCATTCTTTATATGTATTTTACTATGTCCCTCTCATTTTTTTTCTAAATTGAGTCATGGTTTTTTTACCAATTTCTTGATACTGAGTCCTACTACCAATGCTAAATGGGATTTCCCCTCCCCCATCCTTACCTGTTTCAGTGCTGTTGCCAGTTACAGGATATTCCTCTCATTTCAGAGCTAATTTTCTTCATCTCCCATAGGACTGACTATACCTCATGACAGCTCTTTATGGATCTAGAGGCTTTAAAAGTCTGCCTCTGTCTCTTCCTTCCCCTACCTGTTGTTGCTATCTCTGAACCGTAGTGTTATTTGAGGTCTTTCACAATAAATACTTCATAATAATTAGCATCCCAGTCACAACATGTGTTCATAGGGGAACACTGAAGGAATGCACTTTTTTCCTTTAAATTAAATTAATTAGCTCCTTTATAAATCACTTTAGCAAGAAAGATGAGGAGAGAGTGGAAAAATGGAGAACAAGAGCAAAAATCAATTGCTTATGCTTACCAAATCTCAGGAGAGCAAAACAAGAAAAAATCACTTCCACGTTTTTGAATAGTTTTTTAGTCTCCAGCAAAGAAACAATGAGTGCACACACATACTGTCTGTCTTCTCTGTGTAATGAATAGATAACTGTGAAGCCACTCACGGATTGTAGGAGCAGGCTTATTATTGTGGCAGAACTGTAGGGACCCTGGGGCATTCTGTCACTGTCAAAACTCTTAAACACTTTAGTCTCCAAAGGCTTCTCTGAAAGCTCATCGCTCTCTCTTGCAGAGACAAAGATTTGGGACCACTAATATAAATAATAGATCAAAACTTAGCAAGAGAAGAATATGTCAAGAGACAAGGCAAGGATGGAAAGTTTTTATAACATCATGTGAAAACTGTCAAGACTCTCTGAAAGACATTGTTTCATTTTATTATGATGTTTTGTCAAAACCAAAATTCCATTGTGCAATTTGAGCTTCATAGAGTCGCTGAAGAAAATTCATCGAAATATATAAATGAGCAAAAATTAGGCTGTATCAGCTCTTATATCATGTATAAGAAACACAAGGGGACTCCTATTTGATTCAATTTTCCTGTAAGAAATTTTTCATCTTAGCATATAATCCTTTATCAGTGTTCTGATTTTGTATTACGAGTATTATGGTTCTGTGGATAAAATTCACACTTCATTAGATAAAACCAACAAAATGTAGGAAGCTTAAAATCACTATAGATTATCCTCTCCTCTACCCACAAAACAGAAGTTCTGCATTATGTAATTATGAAACTGAAACAAAAAGGTTTATGGGAATTAATTTAGAGATACATGTTGTGCAGGTAGAGTACACAGACATGAAAACCGAAGGAAATTTTTTATGCAGAAGAAAACATTTGTTTCTCAGGGCTCTGAATTCTGTTTTCTGAACTCCCAATATTTTTAGTCTCAAATAGTGCATGTTCATAATGTGCTTTGAGATCCTTCAATTAAAACAGTATGTTGCTGTCTACAAAACCTGACACTTGAGTCAACCGCTCCACCAAACTGACAAAACCTTTACCAGAACTTATTGCCATTCCAGGCCTTATAAAATCCTCACAGTTCTCCGCAGTTTGGCATGCTATTCAGTCTCAGAAGAATGCTAGCAGCCATTATATTTTCCAGAGCTTGTATATTAAATTTTCCACTTGAAGAAAATACCTTTCCCTTTCCATTTAAGGTTAAAATATTTTAAATATTCAGGCAATCCTGCATTTTTTTAAACTTCAGTTTTCATTCTCATCTTCTGCTTAAAAATTTGCAAATATAAAGAATAGCTTTCCTTTTTAAGTCTTTCCCTTGGAAATCTATACAGGATGATTTTTGAAAATGTGGCAAAGCAAGCCCATCCTCCTACGCGATATATGTTTCTATAAGATTCTACTGCCAGGAAATAATTTCCTGCCAAGTCAGGTTTGCCATCACTCCCAAGGGGCAGAGTTCTCTCTAGTTTCTATTTCATCTGAATTAGCCATATCTGCTAATTCTTTCTAAGCTCTTCCAGAACCTACAAGAAAGCTAAGAGGGTTAAGAAGATGTCTGGAGGGGGTTTGAAAATGAAATCATCTTTTTGCTTCTGGAGGATATAAAACAGGACACATAAACAAGTAGAACTACTCAACTCCTGATAATCAACATTCGCTATTGCTTTACCTGCCTCATTTTCTGAGTTATTTTTTGGCACATGTTCTTTCAAGAACTCTGGACAGCAATCATTTTCTACAGGAAGCGTACATCATAAATAGGTCATGCCTGGAGACATATACTTCACCATTTCTGCCCATGAAACCTTGCACTTTTGGGGGAAGAATCAGTTGCATATAAACTGGTGGATTTCCATTTTCAGAAAGAAAGAAAAACGTCTGGAAAAGTAGACTATGCAGAAATAGCAAATTCTAGTTTGTACATATCATCTACATGAGAGAGGAAAAATTATAGCTAAATGCACAGATCTCAGCAAGTTTTGCACAGATAAAAATCACATTTAGCATCAACCGTGTCAATAATTGCTTATTTGAAAAAAAAAAAAAAAGGAAGAATCTTTAATGTGACTAGGCTACAGACAAAAATAATGCAGAATAAAGGCTTGCCTATCTGGTTATGAAACTAAACAAGTTTTAAGTAAAATTAGGAAACCGAAGCACTATATTAGGTTTCTTTCTTCTCCTGACCTTCCTTACCCTCTCCTCTTTTCATTTCTTGAAGTACATGGCTAATAATCTCCTCTTTGACATTCAAGACAAAAGTTAAGAATTCTTAACCATGAATGACATCATTATCAAAGAGTGCTGAGAAGATTTATGGGTCAAAAAGGTGATCTTCCTTGAAGACATAATAAACTGTTACAGATACCTGGTTATTAAGGTTAGTACTGGTGATATACTTTTTAAAATAAAAACAAATAATAAAAAAAGCAAAGATTATTTGTTGAATTGTAACTCCAGATAAATTTTTGCACATTATTCACAAGGAAACTCTAATTTTTCTAAGGGTTTCAATGAAAGTAACCATTCTTGCAGTTTGTTAAGTTTTTAGAACTTGGTGAGAAAGTCACATTGGAATCCATATAATGAACCTTATGTTATTGCATTTTAATTTAGTGTCACTCAAAAGATTACAGTTGAACAAAGGTATAATCTCACAGTATTTCCAGTTCAATCAGAAATGGGATAAGTCTGAAACAGAACCTTATTTTTGAGATTACTCTGAGTCTTTCAAACTCAATTGTGTGTTCAAGAAACTAAAGCTTATTCTCAGAAGGGAGACTGGGTCACTACCCACTGTATTTCTAAGTAGATGAAATTTCTTTCAAACCCCGCTCTGACAAATCAAGTACACAAGTGTGTCAGTGAAACTGTGCCAATAGGGCCAGTGACAGACAAATATGTCAGGTGATATTGAGGCTCTGTTGATGCTGCTGCCTCAGGTCCTTTGGTGGTAACTCAGAAAAAAAAAGTCACTATTTGTGCAATAGTGAAACTATTGCACAGCAAATATTTCACTACACAAAATACGAGTGAGAACAACTTAGGTCTTTCTTAGAAATTATTGAGCCCAAGGCCTCATTATGTTTTTGAAAGTTATTCTTAAGCTTTATTTAGAGACTTCTGAAACTTTTAGCAGTTTAGTGACTATCTATGCCCTGAGCAAAGGTGTATTTCTGATAGGTACCTTTCCCCAGCCACATTCCAGATGGTAGCTCTAACAGAGGAAGTAATACAGAACTATGCTATGTATGCATATATCTGTAGCTCTACATACCTCTCACAAGCTATGACTTTACAAGGACCAGAACAAAATTTTCAAAATTGAAGCACCATTGAAATCTCTGACAGGTATATATCAAAATTGCCATATTTGGGCTAAGCATCTTACACTGGATTTCTGAATAAATTCTTTTTTTTTATTAAGAGCAAGAAATGCTTGTTTGAGCAAGCCGAAACTCTGAATCTGTTACAAAGGGATGCTGAGTTAAGAACAGTCATTTGACTGTACATTTCCTTTCATAAGTTGACAAAGGAGGAGGAAAGAACAAAATGAGGTCAAGCAAGAAATAAAAATTCCATCTGATTGCAGTTATTAAGGAACGTAGTAAATGTTCAGGTTTATTAACAGGAATTTGATAACTGTGTCTTAATTTGTTTACAATGAGATGCAATTCCTTTATTCAATACTGTTATGTTTCCTCAGCTGAAAAGGTCATTAAGATCATTTCAGAGGATATATGTGTTTATTTCCTGTATTTCATGGCTTACTGACATTCTTGACACTGATTTGAAGGAACCTCTATGCATGTTGCCACATAGATGACTTTTTAAGGTTTTAATCTACAGTAGCTACAGAGAATGCATTTAACAGACCTGGTTGCTGTTTCTCTGTATCTAATAACTGAGATCTTAAAGTTTGATTAAATGGTTGTTGAAGAAAATATGTAATGCAGCAATTCTGCTGTCAACAATATTGTGTGCTGTACACAATCTAAAGAAAAAAATGTATTTTTTAATGCAAGTTGATCTAAATGTGATCTAAGTCTTCACATCAAGTTAAACTTAGCATTTAACTGCCTTTGTGAATATAAACTAATATTCTCATGATTTACACAAATTTAGATTTGAGTCCTGCCAATTCTTATTCCTGTACATATGATTTCTGTTCTGAGTTATTACATGATAAAGGTTTTGTGCCTCAGGATATGATGAAGAATAGTCCCACCTTTAACACTGAGCCAGGACCCAAGGCTAGTAAACAAAACGGCATAACCATGAGAGTCACAAAATCTTTCACAGACAGCCACTATTCCTAACCACCTTACAAGACCTAGAGTCCAAACTTAGGGCAAGTATTTGAAGGAGTAGGAACTGTCTTGTGATTCACCCAACTTTTTAATATTTGATTTCATATCTCAGTTTAAGTTAATTAGCTGAATCCATGTACCGGTCATGTATTTGAATTCTAGCAGTTATGAAGTAAAGAATTTTTTTTATAATACAGGTAATTTTTGTAGAATTCAACTGCTTCAGGAACTTATACAGGCCAGAACCATAAGTGATTTCAAAACGGGATTAACAAATTCACAGAATGCACATTCTCTGTGGTTCTCCACTGATTAAAAAAGATATCAATCCATTTCTAGGTCAAGATTTTGACTCTAACCAGGGTTAGAACTTCAAAGGAAGGATCACATTAAATACATCCTGTTCAAAAGAAGTGTTCCCAATCCACTAATGATCCCAGTTAGAGATGTATTATAAGACCAGGTAACCATTTGATCTAAAATTAATTACAAAATATTTTAATGTTTTAAAATCAATGCATTTTCTCTATGCAATTTTGTTTCTAAGGATATTATTTTTTTCTGTAGGTCTTTTCACCCATAAATAGCATAAACACAAATTTTATTCAATAATGTTTGGACAGTGACTCCCTTCCTTCACAGAGACATTAACAAAAAATTAGAAATTATCAAATATTCATAAACAAAGTGGTCAATAGGAGTATTGAGTAAAATAATATTCAACTAAATTGTTATACGGAGAAGATATCCACTTATTAGGGTAAAGATCAGAATATAGTCCATTCCTATATCTTCAAAAAGAGATTGAAAATTATTTTTAAACAAAAACCTGCTTCTAAGTGAGTAATCAAAAAATGAAAAGCTTAAATTTCTTGTTAAAGTCAGAAACAGTAGTCAATTTCATAAAATTAATATATTCATAATTAAACACATACTTGTTTCTAATTTCAAAAGTTGCTCTCAGCTTTGGGTAATAAATCCTTTTTCTCCTTCCAAATATATATTATCATACTGTTATAATAAATTATGCTGGTTTTGGGTGCCTGTTCTTGATTTTGTTCTTTGGCCTTAAGACAAATGAAAGTTCATAAAAAATATTTTTGTACTTATTCTAGTGGTGGTGTTGTCTCAAAAATATATAGGTGAGTGGCACTTTCAGATAGGTGATATAAGTACCACAAAATTTTATATCAAAGGCTAGAACCCCAACACACAGATTATTGCTTCTTGGGAAAGGGATTTCCTGGAAGTTCCAGACTCCACCATCTTAAACTCACAGAGTTAAACAGTATTACATGCACATACAATTAAAAATAAATATTTTTACATCAAAAGAAATTAACATGATGAATCAGAAACTTTGCTCTCAGGGTACTGTCCTCCAAGGAAAATGGGTTTTTATAATATTATTCTGATTCTCCATAATTAATTCATCCTGATAAATTATAATAAAGCTTGTTATGCTTCATTTCTAAGGCATCTACATGATTATAAATTTTGACTCTTTTTCATTTGAAAAGTTTTCAAATTTATCTTAGCTTCTTAGAAAGAAGAGGTACAGAAGGTTTTAGATTGGAGGAGAAAAGACAGAGAAAAATGAAATCTTTGGGTAGGAAAACTGGTATATTAAGAGCCTGAAAATGAAGAAAGAAGAATGAAACCTGGAAGCTTTCAATACAGGTACTAGAAGAGAGAATGCAAAACCAAAAAAAAAAAAAAACTAGCAAGAAAACAGGATAACATTCAAGAACAATTCTTCTGTTTTAACATGAGGCAGCACATCACCAATGCACTGCTAAACATAGTCCTCACAACAGACCCTAAATACAGGAAGGTATTTTTTACAGAGTACAGAAATGCTTTTAAGGCATCAAAATGGGATCAGTGTTGTACTACTGCTTCAAAATCCTACTGGTGCTATCCATCTAGTCATATGTAAAAAAAAAAAGAAAAAAAAAAGAAGCCTAAGACTAGTTGGATTTATGAAAAGGTTGAAGCACTAGAATCAAGGAAAGATAAGGCTGATGTAATAAAAATTGGGCAATTGGAAGCTGACTTGTAGTGACAGCTTGGCTTTGAAGCTTTAACATTTTAACAATCTACATGACGAAAATCCTCATTAGCCTTTAATGTTGCTTGCTTAAAATCAGAATAGGATCATAACTAGGACATGCCTGCACTGCACAAAATCCTTGAGCAAGTGCTGACCAGGGCTGGTAGAGCCATACAGGGGGGCAGCCCTTGTATTGATAGTATGAGTCCAAAGACAGCGAGCCATTTATTTTCTTTACAATAAGCATGAGGCCTTGGCACAGCAAGGCACTATAACCACAGAAGAGGAAGTAAAATGCTCCTGTATTGTAGTCCTTGTAGTCCCTGATTTGGGACTAGTGACAGAATTCCTCATCAGCCATATATCGTGGCTGAGAAAGCTGCAGACAGGAATCTGGCAAGAGTGAATATTCAGAGTAGATATGTACAAGAACTTTATCACTTGTACACAGCATTGCACAGTTTAGATTTTTGGGGGTTTTTTGACACATGGCTTCCTGGGATTGTTTGCGTGAAAAATGGAACATTTATCATTACTTAAAGCAGGGTGATCATTAGTATGTGTGCATAGATTCTTCTTGCACTTTTAGTGGAAAACGGCAGCTCTGAAAACAAGTGATTGAAGGCTTTGTGGGCAATATCTAACTATGCTTGACATTAAAAGTCTAGGAAGTGTCAAATGGTGTACTTTTTTGATCTAGCTTGGACCATATCTATTAGGTTTCTGAGAAAAAAATTTGTATTCTGCCACTTGTAAAAGAAGGGATGTACGTGGATCTTCCAGCAACATCATACAATACACCAACAATTTAAGAACTTTATGTATTTTCTTATTTTTGGGACAAACTGACATAACCCTACTAAAGAGATTATCAGGCATAAAGATGTGGTTTTTATTAGTTTTCTCCAGAACAACTTTGTTCAATGTATTCACTGCACAAAATATATTTGTCATTCCTGCAACCATGTGTTGGTGACATAACAACACATCACTGAGCACCGTGGGCCCAGTTGTAAATCATTGCTGCGTGAATAAGTAGTAAAAAGAGTGTATAGAAAATCTCATCTGCACCAGCTGTAGCTTTTTTCCTCCTGTGCATATTTCATTAATAAAATGATATGAGTTTATGCAGAATTTTGCTAAATTGGCTATATAATTGCTTCTAGCTTTTACCAAATGAAAATTGGTTTTAAATACAAAATTGAGTGAAATTGCACAACAAATTCAAACACCAAACACATTTTTTAAAAATCCATCTTGTTGTCAATGAAGCAGGAGATTTGATAGCTCTGCCATGAACAAACTGTGGAACTTGTCAAATTTATCTGTAATTTGCACTAGAGATTTTCTTTCATTATTTGCCAGAATATATTATAATTGCTTCAGAACCACCTAAAAAAAGCAAGTGTCATTTTCTTCTGAATCAGCAGTTCCTGTTTAAAAGATATAGAGAAGCACCAAAAAACAAGAGATCAGACAGTTCAAAAATGTAGACATTATTTCATGTTATGTTGGACACAGAATTTAGCACATGCATAAATGCACAAATGACTGCTCAAAATACTGTACTACCTGTTTAGTCATCTGAAACTAATACAGTATAAACATGTATTAAAAAGAAATAGCTTCTAGTGTACTCAGCTATCTGTCCAGAGATTTGCACCAAAGAAAACCTCTTTCATTGAGGAAATTAGGAAATGGATATGCAAGTGGAATTTTTAATATCAATTAATTAGTTACTTTCTCAGCAATCAAACTGATTTGGTACTGCTAAAACACACTGGATTGGCAAAAACAGGCATCAAAATCCTTCAGCAAGTGAATGTAGATATTTTACAACATGTTCCATTTTGCTGCCTATTTCAGAGATGTGACTCCTTTTACAGATCATGAAACCATTAATTTTAGCTTTATTTTGTTGGAAGGGTAGAATAAACACCAAATAACACCTTTGGCCCTCTTTAGTTTTGATGAGTCTTTTCAATTGTAAACACTGGTATGTATCTTGAAGTTCAAACAAAATATTTAACTGTATCTGTAACTATCTTTTGGATAATCTTTACACTGCATTAGTCCAACTCCCAGTTAAGGCTTAGGGATCCACGTAACGAACTTTTTCACTGCTACCTACTGCTATCCTTGTCTTAGGCTTGTTCAATGTAAATTTTATCTTTAAGAAGCTTTATTGCTTCTGCAGTTGCGGTAGTTTAGTTTTTTCTAGCAGTACCTGTAAAGATGCCAGTTAGTAGCAACTGGGATATTTTTCTCTGGTACAAACTCAGATGAGAAGCTGACTGAGTCTGACCACTTTGCTCTCCAGCTTGTGAAATACCATCTACGGCAACATCAGATTTTAAAGGAGTGGGTTTTCTTTGAGGCCTAAAGAAAAAGGGCCCAATTTCCTTCCAAGGACTACCCAGGCATGAATTAATCTAAAATCTGTCCTTTTGCAACCTATTGTTATTAATTGTTATCCTATTAAGTAATGAAACCATTTGGGATACGAGCCATATGAGAATAAAAATTTTCACCCAATGTTAGTGCAATATTAAATCAATTCAGAAATTGTGTTTATCTTTTGCAGTGGTTTGCTTTTTGAGCAATTTGGCTATAGTTACCATTATTTGACTCAAGTCCAGCTCTTTTTAGCACCATTTTTGGAATTTACCTGTCTTAAAGACAAAACTGCTTCTCTTCATTCTGTACATTTCCCAGACTTTTCAGCTTTGCTAGAAAAGGCATGTTAAATAAGACACATATGTCATGACCCTCAGTACAGTATTTGCTTCAATCTAATTAGTGGTAATATGCAACTGCTAGAATCAGATAATTGGATCTAAATTTAGTAAAGTCCCCAGATAGTCTTTAAATACTACCATTGTTTCTGTAATGGGCTGAGGCAGCATTGGGCCTCCTCAGCTCAGACGTGCAGAGATATTTTGTGTTTCTCAGCTCTCACTGTCAGAGATGATTAGGTGCCAATACAGCTGGAAAGAAGACAAACAGATTTGGTTTTCAGATGAAAGTTAGAAACTACTGTGCACTGATATTCACTACTGACTAAAAGACTGGCATGGATTACCTTGTTAAGTACTCATTTGGCTCCCAGTCAAGGAACCTGATAGATTTTTTCACTTTTGTCAAGGAACTAATTTTTGTTTATATTTTTTGTAATGACTCATCTTATGCTTGGGTCTTTTAAGTAAGAACTAGTGGAGGAGAAAAGAAGAATAATAAAAATTTGCAATCTCAAATCAATTAATACTGCAAAGAAATTTAGGCCCATGTTTGCTCAGCCAGAATGGTTGAACAGACAACAGATGCTCATCGATGTCGGGAATCTCAGGACAGATTTAATTAACTTTTTTTTAATCCTAATTGCTTCTAGATCATCTACTCTGTTATCTCAGGAATTATTTTTTCTTTTTCAAGCAGCCCAAAATGTAATATAAATAGAGACTTTATACATATAATGAGACTAAATTTTGTGGTTTTAATAAAAGCAAGGAAGCTTTTTATTTTTTTTTTTTAATGAGGAACTCCTCATAAGCTTTAATAGATATAGAAAATGAGGAGAAAAGAATAAAAGAGAAAAATATGGTGTGATGTTTTCCGTATTATTGGACCAGCTTCTCCTGGATGATTTCCAATCAGTATTGTACAGGATTTTCAAAGTATATAACTGTCTAAAGTAGCAATTGGTCATGGTGGTTTAACCCCAGCCCACAACTAAGTTTCATACAGCCACTTGCTCACTCCCTGCCAAGGGGATAGGGGAAAGAATCAGAAGGGAATCAGAAGAATAAAAGTGAGAAAACTCATGAGTTGAGACAAAGACAGTTTAAAGTGTAAAGGAAAAAACACCACACGCAAGCAAAGTAAAATATGGAATAATTTCTCCACTTCCCACTGTTGTAATGCATTTGAACACTGACAGTGTGCCCCAGCCAACACCACCTGTAGTCATGCTTATCAAAGCCCTCAAGAATTCGTCAAGGCCACTGAAATGTAAGCTGCGCTACATTGGGAAAGGAAAAGCTGAAAAACAGAATACCAAGACAGCAAGAAATAGATAAAGAAAGACTGTGCTGCACTAAATCAAGAACCAAATATATTTTCTGAAAAGTGCATGCAAAGTGCGTGGACAAGCTAGAGGGACCAATCATGTAATGTGTGATCGCGTGTACAGAACTTGTAAAGGTATAAGTAAGAGTGTTTTGTAA